>CM033642.1:48981446-49055656 GCA_019512145.1 Engystomops pustulosus
TGTATAATCATGTTATATTGCACCTGCACTTTATTTGTATATATATATATACGTGATTGTATTTTCACTTTCTATTGCTGTATTTACGATATTATGTAATATGTTAATTCAAGGGGGTGGGATCATCTTGATCATGTGACCACATTTGTTTGCTATATATGATGGCCATTCACCCATGTCACTAGGCTTGACAAAGGCTCTTAGGAGCCGAAACGTTGCTTCTGTACAATGGAATAAAGACCTTCACCTTTTCTACTTGACAACTCACGTCTTGGAGTGCTGCTTATTTTCTATTGACTATCTATCTATCTATGTATCACATATCTATCTATCTAGTGATTTGGTTGCAATTCCTTACAAAATACACAGAAAGAGATTCAATCAACATGCAAAAATACAAAAGTTTATTAGTAAAAGTCATAAAAACAACTATTGCACCTAATTTTGTACAATCAATGCATACAAGAAGAGCAAAACAATGTATTCTCACAGCATCATGGTCGGTCAGGCGGACAGTAAATTGTAAATATGTCGGAGGTCTAGAAAAATGCAGGGACAGCAAACTCCATGCGTATCCTCACTTCAAAGTGACTTCCTCATGGGGTAAGTGTCACTTTGGAGTGACGATACACGTGGGGTTTGCCTCCCCTGCAACCACCTAGACTTCCGCCATGCATGTCAGCCTGACCGACCATGATGCTGTGAGAATACATAGTACATGTGTACTATGTGCAGTGTCCTGTGTAGTGTGCAGGGGGCGCCAGATTCAGGATTTCTGGCTCACGTTCTTCATGAATCTGGTGCCCCCTGCACTGCTTTGACAGACTGCACCAACTTTTTTTGGTGCACTTTTAACATGGGGCGTATGACACATTTCTATTGGACTTCTATTGGATCAGTAAATGCAGGGACTATTTGAGCACAGCAGGTGGAAGGAGACTCTGAAGGCTGAGCGCTCTGTAGCACTGAGTTGTGCAATAACTGCAGCTGTCAGTGCTGTGCCTGGCCTGGCCCCTCCCACATCTGCTTCTGTGTGGAGCAGAATAGAGGCTGAACACGCATCATAATAACAAATAGAAAGGTATCTTTACTTCCAGGTAACCATTACAAATAGATTTTTGAAATATTTTAACCTCTTTGACAGCTTTTTGTAGTCAATTGTTTCGTGGCATAACCCCTTTAAGTATGAAAAATGTGCGAAAAAACCCTAAACTCGGCTTATACACAAGTCTTTTAAAAAAATCAAACTTAATACTCACTTTTCTGACACCCTCTTCTTCTTCATTACTGTCAGAGGCCGGTCCCTTGTGCGCTAGCCTCCGCCCACTTTTTGACGTCAGCCGCCTGCTGGAAAAAGGATAAAAAGAAGGATGGAGCTTGTACTCACCTGACATTGCTGTTTCCACAGTGCCAGGTACCTGCCAAACTTCACTTCCCGCTCTTGTCCCACACCACAGCTAGGATTTCTCACTCAGTCAATCATGGTCTCCTTTGATGATACACTTTGGCCGCTGGGTGACTTAGTGGTCTTTAACAACCATTTCCTGGAGCGTTACAGAAGGGGAAGGACTTGAGAGTACATTGGGGCCAGGGTAGTAGTAGTGTACTAGTAAATCACTGGAAAATCCGTTTAAGGCTGGTATAAAATGTAACCACTAAAATTTATCTATGTACATTGTTAAAAAAAATTTTTACTTTTATGTATTTTGGTTAAAAAATATATTTTTTAACTAAATAGACTATTGTAATATTTGCCTTTTGTTGCTCTTCTACATCAGTATATATTGTAAAGCAGGACAATGCACGCTTTAGAATGCCATTTATAAGTTAATCCAACTTAATGACTAGCCAATAGCTTTTCTCTTGTGGATATTGCACAAATGGATATCATTTTTTGTGCTCATCTAGCTATTGGTACTTTGGGCCCTTCTGTATATCTGAGCCTTAGTCCACTATGGGAGATTTTAGTACTCTCAGTCAGCTAGAACAATGGAATGTACGTCTTTAAATAGTTTTTGACATCTTATATTGGTCACATCACTAAATTATTTAGAAACAACTGTTGTGGTCTGAAGCATTCAGAAGAAATCATTGGGACACATTTAACAATCTGTTTATGTGAGAAATCATGAGACTGGCATGGCCTCATTAAAAGGAGCTGTGAATGCACCAAAAACATGCAAAAATGTAGCTTATATTTATATCGTAAAAAAGGGTAGACCGCCCACCTGGCATATAAAACAATGGGATAGTGAGAGCACTTATGTGCACCCTGGTGCTAGTTAGCGGGAACATGTATCATGATAAATTAGGTTCACAAATTCACCAGCTTTTGGTACAAGTGAATCCAGTAGGAGACTGGAGTCCATTGTAGGGAGCTTTTACACCAGAAAACCAGAAACCAGAAAAGTTCAAAAATAGTTCTGCCTTTTTCCTTTTTTGCCGCCACCCCTTTTCAGTGCTGAAAGCGAGTGATAAAACTACATTTGCCAAACATTTTGTGCAAATGGACGAAAAAAGATGAAAACTACTTTTTCGCCTAAAAGGTTTAAACATTTGACCCAAGTACCTTTGCCATGATGTTGGCCAGACTTACAGCACATAACGAGTTCAGCCTGTATGTTGGTTGTATCATACAGAAATATGCCGCAAGGACTCCATGTCCTTGTTCAGTCCATGGGTTCAATTTTCAATTGAACGTGTTTGTTCCCACAGAGGACTGGTTATGATGGAGAACAGGATAATATAGATTTAGGGAATGAATGGGGTTATGTATTACTGGAAGAAATGTGGGCTAATAGTTTAAATATTTTTTTTTACATAATTTTTGTGTCAACCAGTCGACAACCACCCAAAAATCTCAAGTGACTTTTACAAATAACTACCGTACTATTTTTATTGTTTTTTAATAATAAAATAAATAAATAAATTTGGTTTCAAACTGTATTAAATATTCATTTTGACCATTAGAGAATTTACTTCAATGTATGTGTAAAATATGATGTGCCAAGAACATGCTGAAAAAATTGAAATGTATTCATAATGGCAACGCAATAAACACATTTCTCAGATTCCCCAGTTACCAGCTGTCCTAAAAACCTTGTGCTCAAGGCAGCTGGCAGAAATGAGTTGGAATACAGAAAAATATCGTGCAAGGTAAAGGAAATGTTCCAGCATTCTAAGATCCAATGTAAGATGGTTTGATTTTGCAGTTCTTCTCACAACCTCATAACATTGGAAGAGACAAAATCTGAACGCTGGGAGAAACACAACATAAATTAAACATAAATTCAGGTGACTACAAGCCTAAGGTCTGACAGATGAGGAGGTGAACTCTTGAAATAACTTGACTGTTCAAACAAATTTTGTGGCCTATATTCTTTTGTAGGAGATGCCCTTGACTGTACATGAATGTTAAAATTTACAGCGAGGAAATGTGTAAGACAACTATGAGACTGCTCTGGTAGGATTCATAACTGGAGTAATATGACATTGGATTTTGCTCAGTTCATTTGTTACTTATTTTAATGTAATATAAATTATAATCTCAAGAACATTTATACTCGAGTATAAGTCGACCCGAGTATAAGCCGAGGTTCCTAGTTTTGCCACCAAAAACTGGAAATACATATTGACTCGAGTATAAGCCAAGGGTGGGAAATGCATTGGTCACAGCCTCCCAGTATATTATGTAAGATTCTGATTTCTACTGCACACTGTTTTGGAATGGAGGGTTCAGGTGCTCTGGAGAGGGTCCCAACCCCGTATCGTATAGAAATTATGGAACTCCAGTCACACTGTTTGGTGGCAATTTGTAAATTTATTTTATTACACAAACTCTAATTGTGACGTTTCGGTCTGTATTAGACCTTCATCAGACTCTGTGGGTACAATAGGTGCATATTATAGTGTGTACAAAGTTTTCAAAATATACAAACATATACATATATACAAATTGTTCAGAAAACATTCTGATATTCACAGCCCGCTGGTTGACTTGAGTGGTCATTTGAACAACCATTTCCTGGAGTGTTAGAGAAGGTGAAGGACTTGAGAAAGCATTGGGGTCAGTATAGTATTTTTACTAGTAATCACTGAAAATCTCATATAAGGATTGTATACTAGTTACCACTAAATTTATCTGCAGGACAAGTCAATCTTTAGAATGCATTTATAAGCTACAATCACAACTGAATGCCTAGCCAGTAGCTTTTCTCTTGCCTGGATATTTGCACAAATGGATATAATTTATTTTGTGCTCATCTACTATTTGTACTTTGGTCCCTTAGTATAGTCTGAGGCCTTTCTTCCCACTATGTAAGATTTGAGATCTCAGTCACTAGAACAATGGCATGTCCGTCTTAAATAGTTTTGGACATCTTCATTTATAGGTCCCTCAACTAAATTATTTAGAAACAACTGTTTGTGAGGATCTGAAGCATTCATAAGAAATCATTGGCGACACATTTAACAAATCGGTTTATGTGCCAGCAAATATGAACTGGCATGGCATCATTAAAAGGAAGCCATGTTGAATGCACAAAACATGCAACAATGTATCTTATTAATTTTATGCGGGAACATTATCAAAGACGGAATCACATCATCATGATAATTAGGTTTCACACAAAATTTCCCAGCTTTTGGTAAGTGATCAGTCGGAGACTGGAGTCCATTGTAGGGAGCTTTCACACCCAGAAACCAAAACCAGAAAAGTTTCAAAACATATTTTCTGTCCTTTTGCCCTTCTTTTGTGGCGCCACCCCTTTTCAGTGTTGAAAGCGAGTGATAAAAACTACATTGCCAAACTTTTGTGCAAATGGACGAAAAAAAGGATGAAAACTACTTTTTCGCCTAAAAGGTTAAACCTTTGACCCCAGTACTTTGCGCCATGATGTTTTCCAACTTACGCACATAACATTCAGCCTGTGGAACGACCTGTATGTGCGTTTGTACCTACAGAAATAGGCCGCACGGACTTCATTTCCTTGTTCAGTCCATGGGTTCAATTTTTCAATGGACGTGTTTGTCCACGAGACTGGTATGATGGGAACAGGATAATATAGATTTAGGGAATGAATGGGTTATGTATTACTGAAGAAATGTGGCATAGTTTAAATTTTTTTTTACATATTTTTGACCAGGTGTCAACCAGGCGACAACCACCCAAAACATCTCAAGTGACTTATAACAAAAATAACTACCTACTATTTTTATTGTTTTTTTTTAATAATAAATAAATAAATAAATTTGTTCAACTGATAAGCTTCATTTTGACCATTAGAGAATATTACTTTCAATTTAAAATATAATGTTTAAAATATAGATGTGCCAAGAACAATGCCGACAAATTGAAATGTATTCCTACATGGTGCAACGTCAATAAACCCATTTCTCGACTTCCCCAGTTAACCAGCTGTCTTCTAAAAACCTTGTGTCTCAGTCAGCTGGCAGAAATCAAGTTGGATACAGAAAATATCGTGCAAGTTAAAGAAATGTTCCAGCATTTCTAAACCAATGTAAGATGGTGTGATTTGCAGTTCTTCTCACAACTCATAACATTAGCAGAGACAAAATCTGACGGCTGGAGAAACACCACAAAATTAAACATAATTCGGTGACTCACCAAGCACCTAATGGTTGCAGAATGAGGAGGTGAACCTTGAAATAACTGACTGTTCAACAAATTATGTGTGCCTATATTCTTTATGTAGCAGATTGCATGACTGTACATGAATGTTATAAATTAACATCGAGGAAATTTGTAAGACAACTATGAGACTGCTCGGAGGATTCATAACTGGAAGTATATGACATTGGATTTTTGCTCAGTTCATTTGTTAGGCTATTTTAATGAATTATAATGATATCAGAACGAGAAACATTACCCTATATACTACGAGTATAACCGACCCCGAGTATTACGCCGAGGTTACCTAGTTTTACCACACAAAAATGCGAAAACCTAATGACTCGGATAAGCGGGCGAGGGTAGGGATGCATTGTCACACCTCCCATATATAAGCAGCCAGCTCTTCAGTATATAGCCTTGGCAGGACACCCTATAGCTGACATGCAGACCCTCATATTTGGCCAGCCCCTTTATCTATATAGCCTTACAGCCCCTTACTATAATGCAATGCCAGCCCACCCTGTTAGCCGGTAAAAAAAATATAAACCTTACTACTCACCATTCCGACGGCCCGGACAGCTCCTCTTCATCTTCATCTTCATGCCGCCGGTCCGCGGCAGCTCCGTGGCCATGCCGCTTCTGTCTTCATGCCGGCTCGGGGCCACGACAGCTCCGTGCGCACGGAGCCGGCATGAAGACAGAAGAGGCACGGCCACGGAGCTGCCGCGGACCTGGGGCATGAAGATGAAGAGGAGCTGCCCGGGCCGTCGGAATGGTGAGTAGTAGGTTTATTATTTTGTATACCCGAGTATAAGCTGAGTGTTGAATTTTTAGCACAAAAGTTGTGTTAAAAAAACACGGCTTATACTAGAGTATATACTCGAGTATATATCTAGAAAGAGAGACTCGAGAGCTAGTGAGAAGGGGGGTGCAAATCACTAAGCGGTTGCTGGCCATGTACATGATGGAGCCCACCCTCTGGAGAACAGATCCTGCAGAAATAAGGGTGGCCTTGCCCACCCAGTTGGCATGCACTGACATGTCCATATATACTGTAGGGAAAGGGGGTGAAGATTCTTTTCTTTTTTTCTTTTTAACATTTTCTTACAATTATTTTAGGGTGTTTGAACCCTTTAACAGTATATTGATTGTATATTCATGTGTACACGCATGGAGAACTTAATGACCAATTTTGTAGGTTATTCATGAAACCTTAAAGCCAATGATATTCAATTTGCCAATCACGCTGGCTTTTTGGTTGGTGCCCAATTTGCAGTCACCCAGAAGCCACTTAATGGGACCCAACCCTCAGAACCCTTGTCAGATCAAAAAAATATATCTTCACTAACCCCTTGAGGATACAACCATTTTTCGTATCCAATTTACGGAATCTGAACACTTTAACTTACCAAAGTGATTTTGTCAAAGATTTTTGTTACATGTTGTACTTCATGTTAATGGTATTTTGGTTGATATGTCATTAAAAAAAAACAAAATTCTTTAAAAATGTTCAAGGACTGGGCACAGCACGGGAGGAAAAATGCTAAGGACTATATAAAGGAGAATGAATGGTGGTCGTTGGAGGACCTAATTACACAGGAGATCCCTGGGCATTTGGGATATTGGAGGGCAACCCAATTACATCACTTCTTGAAATCTTTACCACCCGCCAGCTCCTTTTGTCGAGAATTAACCTCTTTCGAGGAAAGATGTATGGGTGTAGGTCATATTGCACACTGGCTCTCAGTAATATACACTCAGCTAAGAGACGAAGAGAGCAGAGGTAGATTAAATTCTATAGAGAAATGGGAAAGAGATCTTGGATTTGAGATAACTGAACAACAAGAGAATCGGATTTACTGCCTGATACATTGTTCCTCAATTGCCTCTAGTATGCAGGAGTTAGGGTTTAAAATCCTATCAAGGTGGTATAGAGTCCCAGTCATATTAAATAAAATGCATCCATCAATTTCACCAATGTGTTGGAGATGTGAGAGGGAGAAAGGTACTCTTATACACATCTTCTGGGAATGCCCCGGTATTCGCCCTCTCTGGAAACATGTTGGACGGGTAGCCAGACAGTTGGGTGAATATGAAGTAGAACTGGACTCATCTCTTTGTTTATTACACCTGGCTAAAATATCACTAGAGAAATATAGATCCTCAATTGTAATCTCCTTGATTAACGCCGCAAGGGCGTGCATAACAACAAATTGGAAAAATAAAAATACGCCAACATGCAAAGAATGGATACAAAGAGTTGAAGAGATTAGGAGGATGGAGGAGCTAACAGCATATACGAGGGGAAAATCTGTGAAACATCTTATAATATGGGGAAAATGGTTGGAGTACCAGAACACAGCAGACTATGAGAGACTACTAGTAGGACGATGATCTTGAGGAGGTAGAGGGGGCGTGGGGTGGGGGTGGGAGAAGGGGGATCTTCCTTTTCTCCCCCTTTTCCTTTCCCCTTGTTTCCGTTTTTCTTCCCTCCCCCCCCCCCTTTTTTTTTCCCCTCTTCTTGTTCTGTCTTGTTTCGTATTGACTTGTCTTATTTTGTCTTGTCTAAGTGTTATTATGTATTGTTTCACATTCAATTGGTCTTGGGTACAGACAGACCCGAGACTTTACGGGAAACTTGGTAAAAGGGAGAATAAAGGTCTTTGTAATTTCCATAGTAAACAATAGTATCACCCATGGGAGGGTGGGGAGTGGGTGGGGGGTAGATTAAATATTTATGCATATGGATTGTGTTTGGGATTGAATAGCATATGTGTATATTTTCAAAATGTTTAAATAAAGAATTTGAAAAAAAAAAAATGTTCAAATTGCTAAATTAACTGCTTTTCAGACCAAATTATTTCGTAACATTTCCCATATGCCAGCTTTTTGTTTTCATCATTTTTAAAACATTTTTTATTTTAATATGATATTAGACAGCTTACAAACAATCAGTGATTTTCTGTATTTCTAAGGCAATTTTGAAATAGAAGATTTTGGGGATCATTTTTGGTTTTAAAAAGTTTTCAAAAGTGCACCCTTCAAACTATTAGAAACAACTTTTAGGAAGATTGTTAACCCTTTATTGGTAATTAAAACAAAATAGAGGTGAAACTTAGACTGTTCTAATTCTGTCAGTAGTGCGTTCATTTAGCCCTAAAATTTATAGATTGACAAAAAAAAGTAATTTTAAATTTTACTATGTAATTTCTCCCAAGTAAGGAGATAACCCTCTTGGTGTATGGGTGCACAATGGGGAAGGAGTGGCACGCAGCAGCCAGTTTTGCCCTATGGCGTTTTTAGCTGTACAGTGTTTTTTTGAATTTCTTCAATGGTGCACTTTTGTGAGCTATAAAATATATGCCCAATCAGGTCTTATTTTTTGTGGTATAAAATGCAATGTTATTTTGGTGATGGCTTTGCCTTATTGATAGAGCTGAAGCTGTCTGAGGGCTAGTTTCTGCAGGACATCACCTATCTAAAGAAAAAAGCCATTCCGACCAAAAAATACAAAAAAACATATATATCTTTATTAGCTAATCAAATGATACACAATTTAAAAACAGATAACAAGCTAGTCACATAAAAGGAAAACAAGGACACTACACAAAATCAGACGAATATTGCAGGGTGATATATGGGGGTGGGTGCTACTCTCCTGAGAGAGGTGTGCCCAGAGAGATATGCTATGAGTCTAAAAAGGAAATGTCTCTATGGTAGTCTGGGATCAATATCAAATATTTAAAGTGCATGGTGCCTATAATTCCCAGATATAACGTAGGACTAATTCACATATTAATTTACATTAAATGGGCATACCTTGCTGTAAAAGCACATAATTCATTACAGCCTATCACAATAGCAGCAAAATAAACATATTGCACATACCTATTGTTGCTGGTTCACCTGCCGTCTGAAACAAATGCCCCTGCAGGACAAGTTGTACTTTACACCAGAACCATTTTGTAACAGATGTGTTCTTTTGATCACTTTTTATTGCATTTCATGTGGGGTGTGATGGATAAAAATCATAATTTTTTATGTTTTTATACATTTTTTTTACTGGACTGGCATCCACCATGAGATGATGACATTTTGCAGGGGTATATTTAGTTATCAAATTTTTCTTAATCATTAGCTAATTGCTTCATTAGTTTTTCTTGTGGATAAATGATGTACTGTATTTATAGTC
Source organism: Engystomops pustulosus (assembly GCA_019512145.1). Lineage (NCBI taxonomy): Eukaryota > Metazoa > Chordata > Amphibia > Anura > Leptodactylidae > Engystomops > Engystomops pustulosus. The sequence goes on from CM033642.1 coordinate 48,991,271, forward strand.
TTACATAGACATATGGCTAGTAAGATTGCCAGCATTATATCTTTTTACATAGCACTCATAATTCTATTTGACAAGTGTTGCTTATGATTCATTGGTAATGTGAATTCATTTATAGCAGATACATATGGAAAAAGTCATATGTCCCAGAGAATATGTGAAAAAGATCTTATGAGAACGCAATTGGTGTCGAGACAAAATCATTATAGATTTATTTCAATCATTTTAAACAGGATCCCACCAAATGGTAGAAAACGATGTGGTTTGTATAAATGTATGAGATAAAGAAAGAAACTGCTTCCGCTCTGCCATGTACCTTTGCCTCCCTTCTGCCCTCGGTTAAAGAAGAACTTTTTCTTCTTCGGACCCGTGTATCATCGGGTCAGTTGGGCATGGAAATGTTTGCAATGGGGAGATGAGATTCATCCATGACTGCTCCTTCTTTCTCAAAAATGTGCTATGAGTGGAGGGACCCGAAACCCCATACTATGGACGGGTATAGCGACAAAAAAGCAACAATGTTTACTCCTGAATGCTATATTTAGTCTTCTGACGTACAGTGAAAACTCCTGTAAGGCACCATGGCTACACCACCTATAATTCTGTGTATTATTTGTGGATCACCTGCAGGAATATCTGTATCTCTGATTTGCAGTATCCTCAAAACTGTTGGATGTAGACCTAGCTGCCGTGACTGCCTACTTCTCCCCCAGTGAAATTTAGCAGAGATTTCGGAAAGAAATGTATTTTTATCTGGGAGAGTTAGAGGAGAAATGCATTCTTCAATTGACTTGCACTGTTGATTTATGTTTACTAAAACTTTTTAGATAACTGGATAACTTTTTAAAGGATTTATTTGAATACTTCTGAATGCTCATCATTCAAATCATCATATCCAGTGGCGTAACAACAGCCTTAGCAGCCATAGTGGGGGCCCGCATTGCTTAGGGGCCCGGGATGGATGGCAGAGTCCCTTGTGACAGGGGCGCAGAGGCAGAGCAATCAGGCCTGCTTGTACACCGTCTCTGCAGCCCATCCGCTTCTCGCATCCAGCTGGATGCTGCCAGCAACACAGCCACCTCCCCGCCACCACAGCCACCCGCCCACGGCCCCTTCCCTGTCTGCGGCCCCAGCCCCCTGTGTTGTATGTTGTATATATTATATGCATGTGTGTGTATATACTGTATGCATGTGTGTGTATTTGCTGTATGTGTGTATATATACTGTATGTATGTGTATATATGCTGAATATACTGTATATATGTATGTGTGTCTGTATATAATGCATGTGTGTGTATATGTTGAATATTCTGTATGATGTGTATATATACTGTATGTTGTGTATATGCTGTATGCATGTATGTACATATGCTGTATATAAAAGTGAGTGCAGCATGTTATGTGTATCTATTTAAGTGTATAAATGTGTGTGTATATATATGAGTGTGTAAAAGTGTGTGATTGTATAAACGGGTGTGTACAAATATGCATATATATTTTTTATAGTTACGCCCCTGGTCAAATAAAAAATGAATAATGCAGTTTTGGCTTCATCTTCAAGTATATTTTCTTACAAATTTCAGCTATGCCATTTTGTCAGTCAAAAAGCAATTAAGGCAGCACGTTGGCTTTGTGGTTACCATTACAGCCTTGCAGCGTTGGGGTCCTACGTTTAAGTCCCAGGGTCAACATCTGCAAAGAGTTTGTATGTTCTCTCTGTGCTTACGTGGGTTTCCTCCGGGGCCTCTGGTTTCCTCCCACACTCCAAAACATACTGGTAGGTTGATTAGATTTTGAGCCCCATTGAGGACAGGGACCGATTTGGCAAGCTCTGTGCAGCGTTGCGTAATCTGTGTGCGCTATATAAATAAAGAATTATTATTATTAGTGATATAAACGTAGGGGAAGCTAGAATTGGCACATAATTTTATTGGATAACAGGATGTAGCAGACTGCAGAGTAACCCAGTTCTTCACTATTTTTAGATTATAGTAATGTCTTTTTACATGACACAGAGACCATTGGGCCCTATTATCCACCGGTGACTGTGTGTGATAGCTTCCCCTATAGCTACATTTGTGCTGTTGCAATGAGAATAGTGTTTATACATACTTGTCATATTTGCAAAGATGTTTTTCACAAGGAATAAAAATACTTAAAATACTGTATATCCACATAGGTAATATCTGTGATGCCATTTCTTCTCCCAAAGGAGTGAATGATGTGAAAATTGTAAGCAATTTTGAGCTGTTAAATAAAGAAAAAAAATCCTAAAAGATAATAATATGAGTAGCTAGTAAAATGTAGATACAAAACAGAACTGCACTGATTTTTTAAATAGTTTTTCTAGTTATTAACTCGAGAATCTCCTCTTGAATATGTAGAAATGTGTTTATAGGAGCCACAGAACGGGAGATATGGACTGTTAAAGTTATAGTCAAAATAGTTTTTTCTGTATACAGCTCCCCATTTCCGACTGCAACTTTAGAACTGTATATCTGTGTTTCTGCGGCACCTAGAAAGACAAACCTAGAAACAAAATAATGCATATTAACTCTTAATGACTGCTGTGCTGGGTTTTTAGATTTGCCATTAAGGGTACTTGTTCTTACGCAAATCATTTCTACGGGCACAGCAGAAGAAGTTTGCAGGACATTTCATACTGCTTGTGCTGGGCTTTGTCATCACAGCCAAGCCTGGCACTAACAACCGAAATCAGAAAGCCTCTGATTCCAGGTGTTTAACCCCTTAGACAATACGGTCAAATATGGACTGTGGTGTCAAAGCATCAGCACCGATCTGCACCAGTAATCTTGGGGTGCCGATTTCGTCACAGGCAATTCGACGGTCCACAGAAAGACCACCTGGGCTGCCGGTAGTAGCTTTCTATTAGGCAATGCCAGTGGTATGGACTAATAGAAAGCCTGTCACTGCACTACATAAGTTGTGCAGTGCATTATACAAGAGATCAAGTGATCTCCTGTCAGTGCCCCCTTGTCAGGCATAATAATAAAATAAAAGTGAAAAAAAAAAGATTACGTTAAAACAAAATCACACATAAATTGTACTTCCACACCCATACCAACCCAAATCAAAAATACATAATAGTATTTATCCCCCATGACAAGAAAACAATGAAGAAAAAAACAAAGCCCAAACTGACATTTTTAATCATCCACCACAACAAAAACTTTAATTGGAAAAAATGCATTAATAATACTATCCTATCAAATCTCACAGTTAAAAAATAAGTAACAATTGTTATGATATGTAAAGCTGTTTAAGTCATTTCATCATTTTAAGAAGAGCAAAAATTGACTTGGACATTCAGGTACCAATGGCCCTTGATGACACAGTGGGGGGAATTAATTAATGTGAAGTGCAGAGCGCAACTACACTAGTCTTGTACTGCAACAGATTCATGTGTAGCGTCCTTTTTATGTGTATATGCCTTTTTATGGTGCATGGACCATTTCTAGGCCTGCCACCCCTCTTTCGCTTCTGCAAAGACCATGCCCCTTTGTTGGAGAAATGTAAAAAATGGTTTACAAGCATTGATAAATGTGTTGGAAAAGCTTCAAAGAGCTTTATTAAACAATGGACTGAAATACAGTAACAATGGCGTGACAGTGGAATAAAAGCAATACAGTGCCTTTTAGGGCAATGAGAACCAATAGCCATGCAAGAGCATTACAAATACAGTAGGGCAAATACGATACTGCACACGACATTCATTTATGTAGTCATATTTATAACTTAACTTAAAATCATTAGGTTAAGGAAGGGAGAGAGAATGACTCTGGCTCTTTAAATTTTACATTTATCCTGGAGTGCGGATATCGCGGGGGGCGCTGCTGGATCTGGGAAAGGTGAGTTTACCCCCGAGCCTGCCTGCCAGCTGAGTAAAACACACGGGTGCGCCTGCGACCCGGGATATGGGTTGCAGGGGCACCCGTGGCCATGACAAAGTGTTTCTATTATACTTAATGTCAAATGTTTTTTTCAGAGGGAGTTCCTATGGCCAATCATAGCCATGGCTAGTAACTAGGGACGGTAATTTTCGACTGCCAAACTTACAAAATGTCTAAGTAGGCGACCGAACCTGAACAGGGTTTGCTCATCTTTAGTTATAATGAATCTTTTTTTTTTCAAAAAACTATTTATTGATCTGCTCAGCTTATCATGCTCTATGACATGCTAGGTCCAGGAGGGCTGTGTCTAGCTACCATGTGTAGTGTGGTTACCATGGGGTCAGTATTACGACATGAGACTTTCAGCAGCACATAAAAGGCTAAGATAATAATATACAATGATGTCACAGTACAGAGATAGTGCACACAGTGATGTTATAATACACAGGGTAATGCACACTGTGATGTCATAATACAGGGGATAATGCACAAAGTAATGTCACAGTACAAGGAAAATAAAGACAATGATGGACACTTTTAAAGTGAGGTGAACATTGCTACTACGTGGGGCACAAATGGGGTTACTTATGCTGTAGCCCTGTCTATCGAGCAGTGCCACGATTAGTTCTGCATTAGCCTTATTTACTTTAAAGGCTTCATATAGTGCTGTATTTTTTAAAATTATTCCCCAACTACCACACGCAGTACTATGGCCAATAGTTTGCTGATTCTTCCTACTTGTGTTGGATTTTTCTGCTGCCAGTTTGGTAACATATACATTTTTTTCAAGGGCAACTTTATTTTCCTTACCTGACCTTGTGTAGGGCTGGAAATCTTGAAATCTTAACTCACAAGCAATTCATTTGCAGTGACATAAAGTAATTGGCCAAGATAATAGAATAAACTGGGCAATATGTATACAAGATGCCCACTGAGACAGCCAACCACAAACAGGGCAGGGTACTTACCTCTAGTCCCTGCGAGCTCTGACTGAGTGACCCAAACCAGCACACACTATTATGATGTTTGTAATTCCCAAAGTCCAAGCGTCACTTTCTCAAACAAAATATATTTGCCAGTTAAAATCTAGCTTAAAAGGTTTTAATTTATTCATGTGATGAAAAACAGAGTCTGAAATGTGAAGACAGGAAAGTCTGAAAAATTTATGCCAACAGCCAAGAAGCGCATATCATAAGTAATATGCAGACAGCAGATAAATGTAATAGTCTGAGGCTATATGACCTTTTGATTTTCTTGTGTTATGCTTTGCTATGATACAGATGAACATATACTTTACATATTACTTTGGCTTTTCAACACAGACATTTGTATTTGTGACTTTAGAGGCATTGTTATATGGGATCATTCAAGGTCAACCGCAACAAATAAGATGTGAAAGTAGAACGATCAATGTGTATTGACTATTCTGTATACACTAGATCTGTAACAGGCAGCTTTTATTCACCAACAAGACACGTATTAACAAGAACAGTACAATCACATTACGCTCCTTTCCTTTATCAACACAATAGTTGCTTTTTATACTGATTCCAATTGATGGATATACTTAACCAGATGCTTGATATATATTAAAATAACTTGTGAGTACTAGTTATTAATAAGTGCAATATAAGTAGTGATGGTACCATCTCCTTGTATTATACTAAATAATTTATTTAGTATCTTCTTAAATTTGACAATGTTGCTGCGAATAGTCCTAAAATTATACTTTTTGCTATCTACAGCCACCAGCAAACCCTATGTAAACTGAGTTTTAAACCACATGGATTTAGCATTTTTAACCCAGGCATAGCTTAGCATAGATAGAAGTATCATGTAGGGAATTTTTTTTTATACTGTAGGTCTTTTTGAAATAGTACAGCACATTGTTTTGTATATAATGGACCAATAGTAAATGGTTCCAGTAATTCACCTGGGGCCCTTCTACATCGGAAAATGAACAGGAGTTTATGGTTCATCTATTAGTTCTTTATATTGCAATTGAAACAAAAATATATTTTAAAACTTCTACATTTGTCCAAGGAGATCAACCTAGGGTTTCTGTAATCCTTCTCATAATACTTGGTAAGGCTGTAGGAGGATTTCTTTTATGCTCATTTTGTAATAAAAAAAAGCAAAGATTCTAAGACCTTTGTCTGTAGTCTCTTTCCCACTGGTTGTTAATCAGTAAAACATGAAATTAAAGCATAAACTTTTAACAAAATTGCATAAATCATAAAAGTAAACTTTACAATATTCTCTCCTGTTAATAGTTGCCATTGATTTCTTGATTTAGTGTTTATTTTAACCGTAATTGTTATTCTCTATGATAAATATTGCCTTCTGTGATGCAGTGATGGAAAAGCTAGGATGGAGTGTAAGGACAGACATAGACATTGAGCCCTAAAGCTAAATCCCCTTCCCAGCTGTCCCTATCTAGTGGCCCAGCCTACCCTAAGTGGTAGATGACAACTGGTTGAAGTTCCCTTCTTGTCACAAAATGCAAATACTGTGACTAGACAAGACAAATATTAAAAAAAATGTATGAGGATGCCTTCTTCCTACAGCTGACTGGTACGTCTTGTTATGCCAATTTATATATGGCTGCCTGGGAGGATGAATGCATCTTCAATAATAATGCTTTCATTTGCAAGCACTATATAAATTATATATAAATCTTGTGACCAGGTACTATGTTGGGAAGAGTTTAAGGTGTATACCTGAACAACAATAAATTCAATTTGAGTTTCACTTTTAATGTAACGAACAAAGTATTAGATTTTTACGTCTATAAATCATAAAGGAAGATAAGGGTAAATTTACTAGAACATATTTTAAAGATAACGATTGCAATAGCGCCATAGAGTTATGAAGTTTTAAATGTGTTTAATTCCTTTTAGACCCTGATTACAAAATATTCTGAAGGGACAGTTCAAAAGGATTAAAAAGAATTGTTCAAAGAAAGAGGATTACGAAACCCAAATAAAAATATTAGAAGAGAGTTTTCTGGAAAAGAATGGAATAGCAATAAAAACAGAAATGGATGAAAAACTAGAAATACAGTATCAAGGACTTCACTAGGGAATCTCACCAGATTCGGCAAATCATTGAGAAAAACTGGTGGGTATTAAGATGTGATCCAGTGATTGGGAACAAGTTGACTAAACAACCAAAAGTTGAGAAATATTGAAAAGGGCATACAGGGAGTCCCCGGGTTACATACAAGATAGGGTCTGAAGGTTTGTTCTTAAATTGAATTTGTATGTTTGTAAGTCGGAACTGTATACTTTATCATTGTAATCCCAGCCAGAACTTTTCTCTGTGACAATTGGATTTTAAAAATGTTGGGTTGTCATAAGAATCAGGATTAACAATAAAGCTTCATTGTAGACACATGTGATAACTGTTACAGCTGATCATTGTAGTCTAGGACCAAAGTACAATAAATTACCAGAGGTAACCCAGAGGTCCGTTTGTAACTAGGACCCAGAGGTCCGTTTGTAACTAGGGTTCGTATGTAAGTCGAGTATTCTTAAGTAGGGGACCGCCTGTATTACTATATGTTCAATCGGTATTAGTGATAGATGTGTTCTTTTAACTATAATAGATATAAAGATTTAATAGGATATATGAAAAACATATACCGACATGCACTATTGCACTTTAACTTGTGAGTATAGACAAAGTTGCAGTTTAATAACAGACATATTTATGAAAAAACTTTTCTATCAATATGAATTAACTTTAAATGTGTAATATGTATTATTAAATTAATTGTTATTAAATGGAAAGATGAAACACATTCAAGCACTATTTTCTTTTTATGATCATCCTTTTGCATTAAATATACACCAAGTTTTATAGCACAAAAATGTCTATAAAAAAACCAAACTCTGTACTAACCTTTCCGACTCTCCCCTGCAGGTCCTCTTACGATGCTCCAGCTCCGTGTCTCTGCTGTCACACACAAAACCGTAGCAAAATCATCGCAAGAAAGAATAGGACCTGCAGGGGGGCATTGGAAAAGAGTACTGAGTTTCTTTTTTATAGGCTGGGCATATCTTGGGCAGGAGGCTGGCTATATGCTGGGGACAGGGGCTGCTAGCTATATACTAGGGGGCATGAGCTGCTGGCTATATAGTTGGGGCAGGGGTTTGGTTATATACTGAGGGGCATTGGCTGGCAGGCTATATAATGGGGGCAGGGGCTGGTGGGGCTATACACTGGGGGACATGGGAATGGCTGGCTATACACTGGGGGACATGGGACTGGCTGGCTACATACTCAGGGCCATTGGCTGGAAGGCTATGTACTGGGGGCATGGACTGTTGGCTATATATCAGGGGACATGGGATGCTGGCTATATACTGGGGGCATGGGCAGGCTGGCTATACACTGGGGGTATGGGCTGGCTGGATATATACCAGGGGGCATGAGCTGGCTGGCTATATACTGGGGGCAGGGGCTGGCTATATACTAGGGGGCAAGGGCTGGCTATATACCAGGGGGCAGGTGCTGGCTATATACTATTGGGAATGGGCTGGCTGGCTATATACTGAGGGGCTTGTGCTGGCTATATACTTGGGGCAGGGTTTGGCTATATACATGAGCTGGCTGGCTATACATTGGGGGGCATGGGATCGTCTTGCTATACACTGGGGGGCATGGGACTGGCTAGCTATGTACTCGGGGCCATTGGCTTGAAGGCTATATACTTGGGGCATCGGCTGCTGACTAAGTATCAGGGGGTATGGGCTGCTGGCTATATACTAAGGGCATGGGCAGGCTGGCTATATACTGGGAGCAGGGACTGTCTGGCTCTATACTGGGGGGCATGAGCTGGCTGGCTATATACTGGAGGCAGAGGTTGGCTATACTGGGGCCTCCAAACATGTGAGTGTTGCGAAGAAAAAAACTACTAGAACACCAAATGAGGTGAATTTCTTTATATCTCTAAAATTCATGTGATAGCACACTCACTAGGACGTACGTACACTAGACGAAAAAATGTTGTAATATATAAGAAGATTTAAGAAAATGAAAATGAATTGATGTAAATACATGTATATATTTGAAAGAAGTAAAACTTGATGAAACAAAAAAATGGTTTCAAATGGTTGATTTATAGGGCACTATTCATAGATGAGTTTATTTGGTGGACCAGGTGATCCCCGAAGCCCTAGACCTAAGATTCACTAAAATACCTCTGTATCTTAATATCAAATACGTCTGTCCAGAGGTTGGCTATATACCAGGGGGCAGGAGATGAATAAATTACCAATATCCAGAGGTCCGTTTGTAACTAGGGGTCATATGTTAGTCGAGTGATCTTAAGTAGGGGACTGCCTGTATTACTATATGTTCAATCAATATTAGTGATAGATGTGTTGTTTTAACTATAATAGATATAAAGATTTAATAGGATATATGAAAAACATATACCAACGTATACCGACATGTACTATTGCACTTTAACTTGTGAGTATAGACAAAGTTGCAGTTTATTAACAGACATATTTATGAAAAACTTTTCAATCAATATGAATTAACTTTAAATGTGTAATATGTATTATTAAATTAATTATTATTAAATGGAAATATAAAACACATTCAAGCACTATTTTCTTTTTATGATCATACTGAATGTCCTTTTGCATTAAATATACACCAAGTTTTATAGCACAAAAATGTCTATAAAAAAACCAAACTCTGTTCTAACCTTTCCGACTCTCCCCTGCAGGTCCTCTTACGATGCTCCAGCTCCGTGTCTCTGCATGCTGCCGTCACACACAAAACCGTAGCAAAATCATCGCAAGAAAGAATAGGACCTGCATTGGAAAAGTGAGCACTGAGTTTCTTTTTTATAGGCCGGGCATATCTTGGGCAGGAGGCTGGCTATATGCTGGGGACAGGGGCTGCTAGCTATATACTAGGGGGCATGGGGTGCTGGCTATATACTTGGGGCAGGAGTTTGGTTATATACTGAGGGGCATTGGCTGGCAGGCTATATACTGGGGGCAGGGGCTGCTGGCTATGTACTAGGGGGTATGGGTTGCTGGCTATATATTTGGGTCATGGGCAGGCTGGCTATACATTGGGGGGCATGGGACCGTCTGGCTATACACTGGGGGCATGGGACTGGCTGGCTATGTACTCGGGGCCATTGGCTGGAAGGCTATATACTTGGGGCAGAGGCTGCTGACTAAATATCAGGGGGCATGGGGAGGCTGGCTATATACTGGGAGCAGGGACTGTCTGGCTATATACTGGGGGGCATGAGCTGGCTGGCTATATACTGGAGGCAGGGGATGGCTATATACCAGGGGGCAGGAGATGGCTGGCTATATACTGGGGGCAGGGGCTGGCTATATACTAGGGGGCAGGGGCTGGCTATATACTGGGGTTCAGAGGGCTGGCTATATACTGGGGGACAGGGGGCTGGCTATATACTGGGGGACAGGGGACTGTCTAGCTATAAACTAGTTGGAGGCTGTGACCACTGCATTTCCCACCCTAGGCTTACACTGTAATCAATAGTTTTTCAGTTTTAAGTTTTTAATTATTTTTTTGCTGAAGAAACACTTTTGCACTACAGGCGGTCCCCTACTTAAGGACACCCGACTTACAGACAACCCATAGTTACAGACGGACCCCTCTGCCCACTGTGACCTCTGGTGAAGCTCTCTGGATGCTTTACTATAGCCCCAGACTGTAATGATCAGCTGTAAGGTGTCTGTAATGAAGCTTTATTGATAATCCTTGGTCCTATTACAGCAAAAATTTTGAAACTCCAATTGTCACTGGGACAAAAGAAAAAAAGATGTCCAGAACTTCCATTATAACATATACAGTTTCGACTTACATACAAATTCAACTTAAGAACAAACCTCCAGTCCCTATCTTGTATGTAACCCGGGGACTGCCTGTATTCTTTTTCTTTACTCTTGGACGGAGGAACAAAAGAATTCGGATTGTGGAGACTGCTGTCGGAGTGCCTTTCAGAATGGAATACTTTACTGTCAGAAGCATCCAATGATACGATCTGCCATGATTGATCTAGTGGTTCCTACGATGGACAAAAGTAACATTGTTGAAGTTATCTCTCCTCCGTTCATTGGTCTGTGATTCCTAAGATGCTGTGATTCCTTAGGTGCTGTTCTAGAGGAAGAATCTGTCCATTTTATTACTTTATATTTTTGAGGGAATTGGAAAACGTTTTTTTTTTTTTTTTGAATGCATGTAGCTATATAAACTTTTTTGTTTTAGAAAATTATCTTTTTAGCTGCATATGGGTTTTAAATTATCTTTTTTTAGCAGGCAGAATAGAGTTTATATTTGACAGTGTTCATAATACTATAAAGTTTTTTCCAGTCTGTGAAAATCGCTGGTAACATATTGGATTTATGTGCAAATCTAGGGGAACCCCAGATGCCACACAAAAGCACCCTGTGATTTTGTTGGGGGATCCGAACAGAAAATATTTCTCTTTAAAATTATTTTGGTCAAAGAACGGTAAGGTAAGGGGCTTAAGCGGAGCTCTGATTGAAGTTATTGCAGAAAGGATCAGAGTCATTATATACAATGTTAGGGTATAAGACCACCTTAGGGGTTACATGGGAGAAGAGAAACAAAATAATATGTCTGTCACTACTATCTATATTATCGTAGCACATCTCAATTTACTCTCGCCTTCTTTATTGGCTTTAATACATACAAGACAATCAACAGGTACACATGGGAGTGGTGGTGGAAAAACCATCACATCAGAATTTCACATTTTCCGTTGGAACAACATACAGGGACTAGGGGCAAGGGTATCTCATGCATCGTTCAAAGATTATATGTTAATAGGCTGTCAAGAAACATTAAATCTTTATGCACATGATTTTAAGTATAACACATTGTGGAAAACGTTTGGAAATCATGACTTTAAAGTGCCAAAAGCCTTAATATTAGATTATCTATCACAGTATATCCAGGTGTATGCAAAGTGTATGTGCATAACTGAACAATTTATCGCATCCCACCTTCATGCAGCCATATTCTACCACAGCTTATAAGCACATCGCTTACCCTTAGTGTCTTATTCACCCTGTGTGCACCACGGACAGCAGAACTCCCCATTGCGCGTTTCGGCGCTAGCCTTCATCTGGGGGAATGTGTCTGTGACTGACAAAATTGGGCTTATATGCAACCTATGGCCAATGAATGTGCGAGTGCTCACCTGTTGAGTATAATTGAATGGTCCTGATGATGGAGATATCGGATCACCAACCCCTACCCGAGGTCTGTCCCCGCTCACATGACCCGTCACTAACGTCACTCCGGGACAGTGAGCTGGGACGGACTGTCAGGCGGAGGGCAGACGTATCTCACCACACGCATGCGCACACCGAGAGGACATATTGCTGAGTAGAATGCAATTCACACTGATATATCATTGATAAGTGGAACATTGTTGCATATAATTCACGCTATCGTAGTGTAAACGGGGGTAAATGCACTGAATTATGACACCATAACATAATCACAGTTTTTCTCCTGAAATATAGTTAAGATTACAGGTATTCCACGGTAGCACCAAACTATCATGGTATTTGGCACAGTCCTATTGATCCCAATGGTTGAGAGTACTTTGGATATTACTCAATATCCATTCACTAGCTCCCGTATATATTTGCACGTCCCAAGGCCTCAATACTTTCCTGGTAAGCTTTGACTATTATACTTTGTCGTTGTCCCCCCCCCCCTCTAACATCCACACATACCCCCCATATCCTCCCTCCCCACAACTATATTTGGTGAAGTGTGAACGTGCTTAGTGTAAGTGTGGCACACCTAATAGCTGCCAACTTAACGTGCAATGTCTTGTACAAGTGTATCGTAATTCCAATGTGTTAACACAAGTATTACTATCAGAATGTTATGGTGTAAAATAATATAATTGTGAGGACCATACATACCGACAGACCAAATAGATTGGATTAATGTGGTCAAAAGTGGAAACTCACTCAAGTGCGGTCGAGTTTATCAAGCGGCTGAAAGTCAGAATATTTCTAGTTGCCCATGGCAACCATTCCATCACAGCTCAGCTTTTATTTAACCAATGCCATGAATATTTTAAAGGGCACTGTGATTGGTTGCCTGGGCACCTAGAAATATTCTGTTAGTGTCGCAATGGCTAGTACAGAAATTAGCCGCGAAAAGGGCACCTGAAGAATGACCAATATAATTACCAGACAGCCCTAACATAGTGGACTTATAGGATCATTTACTTACCCGGTCCTGTTGCCTTCCCCAACCCGGAGTGCGGATGTCCCACGGTTCACTTACATTGGGCTCGCCCCGATTCCTGCTGTGTCGCTTCCCCGCCAGGAGTGTCCCGAAGTTCACACCATTCTTCTTCCCGGCGCATGTAAGTGCATGTCTTGCACAAAATTTTAAAGTTAAATCGGAGTCTTGTTTGCTGTTACTGTGCCATAATTATTAAGATGATGGTCTATAAATTTTTCCGATGTTCCCCATTACTCGAAATAATCGGTCAACCACTGGATTGTTTTGTGATTTTCTGTGCACACTCCCATGCTGTCGTGCCCCGATATCTCCATCAGGACCATTTGATTATACTACACAGGTAAGCGCTCGCACATGCATTGGCCATAGGTTGCATATGAAGCCCAATTTTGTCAGTTCAGACACATTCCCCGAGTACAAGGGCTAGCGCCAAAACACATGTTGGGAGTCTCTTTCTCCTGTCGCGTGTGCACACAGGTGAGCCAGGGCCGGTCTAGACAAGTGGGGCCCTGGGCAAAACTAAAAGTGGGCCCCCAAAATAAAACAATTTATGACCATTCACAGTCAGCAAGAGGCTTCTTAGTATGTTAAAACAAATGTAATATGGGAGAATTTTATAGGAGATAGATAAATGATAGGGAGATTGATGGTCAGCCCGGTGCCTCAGTGGTTAGAACTTCAGCCTTGTAGCAACTGGTCACTCTGCAAAGAGTTCTAGTATTTTCTCTCTGTGTTTTGGCTGTGGGTTTCCTCCCAGGTCCTCATTTACGAAGGGCTCCGCGGCCGCATTTGACGCCGGGTTTTTCCTGAAGTTTTTGTTTTCCGTTTTGGCGCAATCGCACCGGCTTTCACGTGACAGAAATTGGTGGGGCGTGCCTGTCGGAAAACCTGGTGGATTCGGAAAAAATGCGGAATTTAAAAAACGAAGTGTGATCGCAAAATCAAGCACTACATGCATCGGGGAGAAGATGGTTAACTCTGGCGGACCTCGATGCAGCAGCGACACCTGCAGGAAGTCGGACGCACAAGCTTGATGGATCACCGGAAGACCCGAATCCTCGTTGGAGAATGCGCCGCTGGATCACGACTGGACCGGGTAAGTAAATGAGCCCCAATATCACTAAAACTGTGATAACTAGATATCTGCTTTTCAGCTACAAAAAGACAGTCACAACCTGCAAGATCTGAAAAACTGAATAAAAAGTAAAGGCGCCATAAAACCTATATAATTTTGAAAGCAGACAATCAGGCGATGCATTTGAAATTAACATTCAAATTTCCTCTAAAATGTACAAACCAAATAGTTAATAAAGAAAATATACTTTCCTAAACAGTAAGATGTGAGGAGATCTACAGACACCAGCTCTTATATCACCAAATATGCAGGAAAGGAACGTTAAATTCACAGGGCACCAAACTATTTTTGGAGTATGTTGCACTGAGACGTCACACAGATCTATCATTGTATGCTCCTTACAACAATGGTACCCCAAATACAAACTATATATCCATAACCCCTCTAATGAGATAAAACAAAGATCACTTTTAAGATTTGTGCCATTGTATTGACCCGCACAATAAAGAACCCTCCGCGCTTCATAAGATGAGAGTGAGAACCTTATAACTAGGTTAAATAATGGAGGATGATGGGAATAAAAACTTTATTCCAGAACATGTGTGTTTTTGGTGTTACATATAACTTATGTGCATCATTCTGGTCACGGTGTTATAATATAGCGCATTAGGGAAGAGGAGTCGAATGTTCATCGTATCAGTCAATTTTCGGAAAAAAAAAAAACTATCACGAAATAAACAGCAATAAGAGGGTAAGTTTGTTGTTAGATAGTTCTGGACAGGAAGGGTTAAAAACATATATTAGTTGATATAATTTCCTATCAGAATGTAGTAACATATAAAGTGAATTTTCCATTATCTGTGAGGTGCAGCACCACCGTGTGCAGCAAATTCTCTCCCTATGCCCGATGGCTAAGAATCTTGGGGGGGGGGGGGGCACACCTTTTCAGAGGGCTTACTGTCTCTCTTCGACAGCATAGGAACCTCACTTCTTTTTTCTATGAAAGAAGAGAGTCTCCTCTTTTATATGAATCTAAATGTTGAATCTTGTGTTTCTAATTGTCAGGAAAACAGAGTTATTAACTGGTAAACTGCCATCGGGAGTGATTTTTATATATAAAAATGATACCTGATATTCTCACTTTAAACCTGAATATCTCTGCATCCATGGCACCCAGAAACACAATTCAAGATTCAATTGCCCACTTTGCCTACCCATAGCGCCGCCCCTGGGGTGAGCAAGGGTAAGCGATGTGCTTATAAACTGTGGTAGAATATGGCTGCATGAAGGTGGGATGCGATAAATCGTTCAGTTATGCACTCGCACTTTGCATACACCTGGATATACTGTGATAGATAATCTAATATTATTGCATTTGGCACTTTAAAGTCATGATTTCCAAACGTTTTCCACTATGTGTTATACTTAGAATCATGTGCATAAAGATTTAATGTTTCTTGACAGCCTATTAACATATAGGGGCAGATTTACTTACCCGGTCCATTCGTGATCCAGCGGCGCGTTCTCTGCGGTGGATTCGGGTCCGGCCGGGATTCATCAAGGTAGTTCCTCCGCCGTCCACCAGGTGGCGCTGCTGCGCTGAAAAGCATCCGGATGCCCTGAAATTCACCGACCCGGACCAAGTGAAGGTAAGCGCGTCCCAAGCGACACATTTTCCGTTTTTAAATGCGGCGGTTTTTCCGAATACGTCGGGTTTTCGTTCGGCCACGCCCCCGATTTCCGTCGCGTGCATGCCGGCGCCGATGCGCCACAATCCGATCGTGTGCGCCAAAATCCCGGGGCAATACAGGGAAAATTGGCGCAAATCGGAAATATTTGGGTAACACGTCGGGAAAACGTAAATCGGGCCCTTAGTAAATGACCCCCATAATCTTTGAACAATGCATGAGATACCCTTGCCCCTAGTCCCTGTTACCCTGTTACCCAAATATGTTCCCACGGAAAATGTGAAATTCTGATGTGATGGTTTTTCCACCACCACTCCCATGTGTACCTGTAGATTGTCTTGTATGTATTTCAATAAAGATTACATTTCTTTCATTTTATCTATTGTCATGTGCAAATGGGCTTAGTTTCTGAATAGGTGCAATGTTAGGGTTTACCAGTTGTATATTTCAGTTGACATTCTCTGCTGATGGCATTGACACAATTCCTTGCCTGAAAGTTTTTGAGTGCCACAAATTTACTATGACCCTGTGTAAACACACAATACAGGATGGAATTATATTGAATTCATTTATGAATCCTTTTTATGTCCATAGTATTTAGGCGTATGTCAAAGTGGAAAGTTGGTTTTATCAGTCTTCATCATATTCATCATGAAACTTTTCATTGAAGGCTTCCTCTATCATATCATATAGAGCATGGCCAGTATGGTGTGCTGCATCCCTTATATTAACGGGGAAATGTCTTTATTAAGATTTAACCTTTATCCTGAAGCCATGTAGTGAATAGACACCAGTCTCAGCAGCTTGACCTCTTTTGATCAGAAGTTCATCAAGAGGCCAAGTGATTAGTGTTCGTAATGATAAAACCACTTATAAGAATGGATAAAACCTATGCAAAGTTCCCCTATTTACAGCTCGTAATAATAAACATGTCAGACATTTACCCAAGAAAAGGAATGAGGTCGAGCAAGTCCCAAATTTCATATCCAGGTATGAATATATTGACCTTATATTGTTTGCATATTCTAGGCATTATGGGGCACATTTTCTAAGAACAGGGCAAACTGCAGTTTGCCTGTGTATAGTGCAGGGTGTGCCAGATTCTGGATTTCTGGTGCCAGTCTTCATGAATCTGCTGCTCCCTACACCGCCCGGACAGAGTGCACAAACTTTTTTTCTGGTGCACCTTTCACATGCTACACGTGCTCGCGTGCTACACATTTATGTCAGATTTTGCATGATAAATCTATTCTATGGTCCGACTGAGCACCATAACGCCCCCTAATATGTGTCACATGATGTCTAGTGCAGCTGCTCCACAAAAGGGTCGCATGTAACACAATTTGTACACAGTTTGCACTAAAATGATGTGCAAAGCCCACCCAAAAATTTCCGCATAGCCCTTACCGTAAATTTGCCCCTATAACTTCATTTAAGCATTTTCCTAAAGTTAGAAGCACTCACAATCTTTGTAAAGTCTCTACAGGAAGGGAAAAGCTACAACCTGCTGTACTTTGGATTTACTTCTTCTTCTGTGGATATCTACGAAGTAACCTTATAGCAACTGATAGTAAAGTGTATACTTTCTTTTACATCCATTCATGTGTTTTTGTCAGTAATATGGTCGGATGCAGGGCCCTCTTTTTCTCTTTTGATCCACTGCAGAATTCAGACACAACAGCTCAGAACGATGACATGTGCACTTTTTCAATTTTCCCTTTATCCAAACCTTTTTGATTACATTTTATTTGTCCTCTGCAGCAGAGTTGTAGTTTTTGAGCATCTTATAAGATTTGTTGTTTCTGTCAGATCAGTGAAGTCCTGTGTTCCAATAAAGCCTCTGGTGTTTATGAAATGTCATTTAAGTGACCTACATTACAACATCCAAAACATCGCTTCCAGGGTAGATAGGTTCTGTCACAGCCGTCCCTGTACGATTGTACCTAATTGGTCAGACAATTGTTTTTCTTGGCACGATTGCATGACATCAGATATTATGAACATAAATGTACATAGTAATATGCTATTGAACATTCTTTCTGAAGTTAAAACTCTGTAGAAAAAAAAATCTGAAATAGTAACAATAAAAGAAATGATAAAATGTTTTACTATTATATATTCAAATTCAAGGTCATTGCTTTCTTGACATGAGTGTAACAAGAAGGGCAATAATGGGTTAATCAGTGGCTTAACTTAAACCATGACAATGACCAGGGGAGACACTGCTTGCTGATATTGATTGTTGCCTACCACTGAGGATCAGTCATGGCCAGCGCTTGTGCAGGAAAGCGCAGCATAGCTCCATTCACAGATGGGTGGCTCTCACGATGGTCACTAGATAACAAATATGCTCTTGAATTCCATTGTATAAATTTATTAATTATCTAAGGAAAAAAAGCAAATTGTTAAATATTATTTTGAGATGTTAGTAATTTTCGTCAAAGTTAACCAATGAAGGCACCATCACAGTCACGAGTTGTCAGCCCGTTTACTTCTTCATCTGAAACACCTTCCTACATGTGTCCTATTAAATGACCTGTCTCTATATTTCTGCAAGAAAAGAACACTTGAAGGGACTCTGTTACCGTATTTTACCTTATGAAATTACTAGCCCCCTTAGAGAAAAATGATAATGGAGTTTTTTCTGGAAGGACATTTCATACCCTAATCGTGTTTGCTAGTAGTTTAATGGGGTAAATTCTGATGAAACCTGATGGGTTTTTCCCAATAATCACATCCATCCCCAATAAAAAGGATTTGTTATGACACCTTTAAAAAGCCATAGCTATTTATCTTATTTTGTCCATTTAAAGAGCTTTATGAGGACTTGTTTTCTGAGGAGCACATTGTACATCCTAGTGGCACCAAATAATATTCCATGCAATTTACTAGGAGGGTGAAAAGAATATCCAAAAGTGGTTAAATTGACAAAAAGAAAACATAAAAACATAATGCCCTGGTGTAGATTAGCGGGTTCCCAACATGGTGTAATAGCAAACTGTACATGACTTTACTTAGAGAGGCCCAAGCGCTGCCTCCTTTTTAGTGCTACAATTGTGTTTGTATAGTACAGCAGACACTCACTATGCATAGAAATGAGGCCTGTTTGCCCTACAGGGTTATTAACCATGCACCATACATGTATGGTGTGCATTTTTTAATAAGGGAATATAAAACTCATGTTGATTTCCATGCATGCTCCACTTAAAAATCAGGGTAAGGAATTACCAAATATTTGCCTTTGAGGTATTTTTGGCCATTTTAAAAAGTAGTCTATAAACTTACAAAACATTATAATCTGCTGGCAATATGTTTTAGAGAAATGCACTAGAAATTTCCATTTTTATCCATATGCTAATAAAGCAGCTTGTGCACCTAGGATGCGTCCTTAGTAGAGAGTGCACTGCTATTCCTGACCAAATAACTACCCACTCCATCAGACAGTCTCCAGGTGCTGAGGATATGACCTTGGTGCACCAACTGGAAATATCTAAGAAATGGCTTAATGGGCAGAAATAAAAAGGTGTTTTGGAAATCACAGCAAGGGGAATTGCTCTTCAACATACTGCCTGCCAGGTAAAAATTCTTGGAGGAGGTGGTAAATAGAGATAGGCAGGTTGGTTGAAATCTGAGCTTGTCTGTACATCTGGGGAAAAAATTGGTTTGGGACTTGAACCTAAACATGTACCCTATTAAAATTAATGGGGACCTGAATTGTAACACTTAAAATGGTAGTAAGGGGTAGAAAGCTGAAAAATGTGGGTAATAACAGTAGTTGCCCTCACCAAAATCGGCTAGGGAAAGTACTTAAAGTAATAACACTAGTATTACTGCACTACAATTACTGCACTCTATTCACTGACAGCAACACCTTTAGAAGCTAAAAACTATTTAGAGAAAGGACCGTCAAGATTGTGCTGGGTGATGCAGTAAATGTTTTTATTCCTCTCTGGTCTTTCCAAGTATTGTTGTATAATCCTCTATAAGCAGTATGGATACCTCTACTATAGCAGTAGCTTAAATGAACCTACCCTCAGGAATCTACCTATTAAGGTAGATCGGATGGTCAGTTCCCATTAATATCCTAAAGCCTAAACTATTCTTCCTAACCCTATAACAATTTCCAACCTAATCTACAGTTTATCTATCTAAGTTTTAGTTTTCCAGAGAAGCTACTGGGGAGCTGGAGCAAAGGTGTCCAGCTCTGCAGTTGGCGCTACTGCGCATGCGCAGAGCTGTGACAGCTTGCGGTGTGCCAGATTCAACTTAGCTGCACATAGGTAGGGAGGGACAGCAGAGGTTACTGGAACGTGGATTAGTCTTTGCTCCAGTTCCCCTGAGATGCTACTCCCTGCCTCAGAAGCCTCTCAAATTAGCATATTAGTTAGATAAACTGTAGATTAGGTTAAAAATTGTTGTAGGGTTAAGGAAGCATATTATATGGTTTAGGTTATTAATGGGATCTACTTCTATAGGTAGGCTCCTGATGGTAGGTTTACTTTAATTCAGTTCTTCAGGATGCCCTAAAAGGGCAATTATTTTTGATTTTCACCTTTTCCCTAATCAAAACAGCCTCCTTTTTCTACCTATGTACTCTGAAAAGGGCAATAACTAGTTTTTGAAAAGTCCCTGCCTATCTGACTGACCCTATAAGGAGCAGCAACCTCTCCCATGTCTGTCTCCTCTGTGTAATGGGGTCTGGATATGTGAGCCTGCTATTATAAAGCAAGTCACATATCCAACCTGACCAATGACAGGCATTGCCTGTGGCTGCTAAGAGGCCGGAAGCTGCTTGATTGACTGCTCAGTAGTCAACTAAACAGTCTGGCATGTTTGTCAATTAAGCAGCGCAGATCTGGTCTCTGGGCCTTGGGTGTGGAACTCACCAAATTTGATGCAGACCTGAACGTGGTGGTTTGGACCCACTCATCACTAGTGGTAAACTACCTAAAGAAGGTTTGGCAAATAAATTTGAATGAAGTAGGACACAATAGGCTTAAATGGGTTGTACGGTTTCAGCAAATAATTGATATGGTTTGTGTAATGAAAAGTTATAAAATTTTCAAATATAGTTTCTGTATCAACTCCTCACGGTTTACTAGATTTCTGCTTTCTGTCCTGCTATGGAAATGTTCTATGTTTACTTGGATAGAAATCTGTCCATGGTCATGTGATGGTCACACAGGTGCACTGCTTGTTATACCACACAGCTCTGATTACACTCTCTGATACCGTGTGTGACATCACATAGAAACTTTCTATAGCAGGAATTGTATAACTATTCCTTACACAAATCATATCAATTATTTGCTGAAAGTGGATAACCCCTTTAAGCTTACAGTTCTGCATTGTGGCTGTGTAGTGCTGGAAACTTGGGTTTAAGTCCAGTACTTCAGTTTTCATCCAGGCCTAAAGCAAAACAAAATGTACTCATAGGCTAAATTGGAATTTACATTTTCAGACCGAAAAGGGACACAGACCACTGTAAGTGATGATAATCTCTGTAAAGCAATTAGGAATCTGTATGTGCTGTATAACAATGAGAATATTCTTAAAAAAATTATGATTTCTTTATTATTCATTGAATGTAAAGTAATCCCCTGGCTTGTCAATTGATGACTTAAGGAGCAGAATGGTTTGTTGCACAAAGAAAACTCATTTGTCAGAGAGCACAGTAGAATATTGTGTGAACAATTTATCATGGGAAACCAACAAGATATTTTAGTGTTAATTAAGAGTATCTGGATTTGTGGAAGTAGAGTATTGATTTTCAGGCACATTTATGGGTAACTGACTCTGAGACCCAGATATAGATCTGCACCAGTGTCTGTGTACTCAGATGGAACAGATAAAAATCTCATTAATGATGACAATCCAATTCTTTAAATAACTGTTAAAGTACAAGCAAAGAAATCTGTAGAATTTGCCTTTATGTTTATAGATGTTAAAAATATGAGAAAATAACGGTAAAGCCTTGAGCTAAGATACATTGAAATCAGGGTCGGATTGGCCCACCAGTGTCAGTGAAAGAATCGGGGGTCCCCAACACCCGTTGACTCTGCCCGCTATTGGCACCAACCCGCCCCCTTTTAACCTATGAGAGCTCTATGGAAATCTGTAAAAGCCAAAATTTCGGCAAAAGGTGGATCCATTTAAGAAAAAATTAGGGAGATTTTTCATAAGCGTCTGGGAACAGAACTGTTCTAGTTGGCTGTGGCAACCAATAAGAGCTCAGCTTTGTTTTTGTAAACAGCCATGGAAAAATGCTCTCAGTCCCTTCTGATAAATCTTCCTTATGTGTTTGCATTGCATTTTAACCCCTTTCTGAACAGGCCTCAAAAGGCTTTAATAAATGGGGCATTTTAACCCCTGCGGTGTATTGAGAGGACTCTGACTGCCGGACAGGTGATGGGATGTGTATAGTGGGTTATTAGATGCTGCTTCAAACAATTAAAATGTAAATGTAGCACAGCCAACAGTGATAGGTAAAGTGAGCCTTTGCTGTAATTTCCTGAGATTTGTGCTCTGCTAGAAAATTATTTTTACAAAAAAATGTATGAATAATCTATATTCATTCACTGGTCTTATATTGTGTACATTCTCCTTTACCAGTGCTATGCGTCCAGCAATATTTTCTTTTATTTGCATATGAAATAGAAAATGCTTGTGTAATTTCCTGAGTAAGGTAATATGCCCATCCTGTGACTTGATGGAAAATGCTTGTCTTTATAAAGGGTGATTGCAACTGGGAGATTATGTTGGATGTTTTGTACATAAATTGATACAATGTGGAAATGAAAACATATAAATAATCTTCCATGAGAATTGTAAGTTATTTATGATGTTTACTTTGTTGCAGTGATTACTTCGCCGCTTTGTTATTGAATTTAATTGAGACTACAATTAACGAAAATTGTTGAAATAGTGATACTACATTGTTGTCAGTGTTCTAAGCTCATAACAATGAGAATTATAACAATTATTAAAATTGTAATTATAATTTCAATCTAAGAGTCATCTTCACAAATGTTTTTCTACTGCTTGGGTGATTCATCTTCCAAGTAAAGAGTAGTGATCAGTAAACCCAAATATAAAAAAACTGTTATCCATTATGGGTGTTCATTCTTTAAATGCCACTGGCAAAGTTTAAATTGCAATGGTTGCGTACAGAACGCCACCATTTTGGAAAGGATCGTTGTTGCGCAATGGTGTCATTGGGGGCGGAGGCCCACCCCTAAATGGCGGTGCACAATGCCAATTTAAATGCTGCTGGCAATCTTGCCATTGCCGTTTAAACAGTTAAAGGGGTATTCCGGGAATATGAATGTCTGATACAAAAACCCATGATTCTATAGATAAATGAATATAACAAAACTCAATGTCATAAGTCACAAAATGGAGCCTAAGTAGTTTGCTTTTATGATTCACAACATGTTATGGCCTCTCTAAAGTAGGTGGAGTTATCATCAAGATGGCAGCCACTGGAAAATACAAGTTCCATGATCCTTTAGTTCTCAGTAAGTCCTCCTACCTCTTATGCTCTGCTCCCAGTGATGATGTAACAGACTTTCTTGCTCTGTTACCATACATATGATGTGTAACTGCCATCACTGCACATCATCACAACACTGGCCATACTGGATGCACTACAACCAAACGTAGTGGTGATCACATGACCTGTCCAGGCAGGTGTAGGACATGTGATGTAGACATGTGACCAGCATCCATCTTCTGTCCTGTGTCTGCTCCACGTGAAGGAAATCAATGAACGGATTAAAGGGCCAGTAGCATCTTAATTCTTCATTACAGTGTAGGTCAACAGCATTTTTCTGCTAAGGGGAGCAACATTTTAATAACAACGAATTACATATAAGCTTATATTTTAAGTACCCACTTGTATATGAATTATGCTGATTCCTGGAATAGCCCTTTAATACCCGTGATCAGTGCCAGCTTTTTTAAATTGGTCCACTCATCACGAGTCAAGAGGTAGACTGGAAAGCCTAACGTTGTTAAGGCCTTAAACAGGGGTCCCAAACTTTTCACATTGGGGGCCGTTCACTGTCCCACTCAGACCGTTGGAGGGCTGGACTAAAGTATAAAAATAAATAGCGGTATATGTGACCACATTCATAATACACTGGAACCCCCCCTAAAGTAATTATTTAATATACTGCACGCCCTTGTGAACTATTTTATATATTGGCCCAATTAATTAATTAATTGGGCCAATTAATTATTAAATATACTGGGACCCCTCTCCATTAATTATTGAATATGCCTCCCCCCATTAATTACTAGACTGCCCCTCATAATTAATTATTTCCTATGCTACCCACCACCATTAATTATTTCCTATGCTACCCCTCACCATTAATTATTTCCTATGCTGCCCTCCACCATTAATTAATTCCTATGCTGCCCCCACCATTAATTATTTCCTATGCTGCCTCCACCATTATTTCCTATGCTGCCCCCCACCATTAATTATTTCCTATGCTGCCCCCCACCATTAATTATTTCATATGCTGCCTCCACCATTAATTATTTCCTATGCTGCCCTCCACCATTAATTATTTCATATGCTGCTCTCACAATTAATTATTTTCTAAGCTGCCCCCACCATTAATTATTTCCTATTCTGCCCCCCACCATTAATTATTTCATATGCTGCCCCTCACAATTAATTATTTCCTATGCTGCTCCCCACCATTAATTATTTCCTATACTGCCCCTCATAATTAATTATTTCCTATACTGCCCCAGATGGACTGAGGCTCCTGCCCGACTGTCGAAGGCCGCGGGGGTCTTGTAGTTTGGGGAACCCTGGCTTTAAAGATAACCTTTCCAGTGATATATTATGCAAACATATGGACTTATAACAAAGTGTCTTGCATAATAAGTGTGCCTTTATTCTGAAAAAATGTGGCCTGAATATCTTCATACAGTATGTAGCACTCATAACTTAGTCCTCCCCAGAAGCCTATCGATCGTGGACGCAAGGAGACTGGGGACCCACGGCTGTCACCGTTTAATTTCTGCCCCATCATTCCTGCAGACAAGTAGAGGCCGGGCCTTGGCCTGATCTGATATTGGTTTTATGTGAAACACATGCAAATGGTAACAAGTACCACATGCTTTACATTTAAACAATGCCAAACACGTGGTGCTCCTTACCCAAGAAACACAATCCATCCAAAATGCAGCCTCATGCCTTCTGCACATGAATGATGGTTTTTTTAAATCTACAGCTAGAACACGTCCCTCTTTCCGTATTTTTTTACTTTTTGTCGCAGTAGTGGGATTCACTTTTAGGGGGAAGGGGCCCGTGAGGAATCTTGTCCTGGGGCCCAGATGACTTTAGTTATGCCACTATCCCACATGTAGAAGTGCCAATAGAGCCAAAGCTGTGCTTGTTCATGTGAAATCCGCGCAGATAACATGTAATCAGCATGCAATTTGGAAATGAGGATTTCCAGATGCATAAGAATGATAGCTCAGTGTTACTATAAGTAAAACTTGTTTAAATACAGCATCTAAGCACCATATGTGTTTATAAATTTCCCTTGCACAAAGGTGTCCACAGCCTTAAGGTGGTCCCTTAAATGAATAATTAGTTTCTTATGCCAGTAAAGACAACAACATATCACATTACACATGTGGGCAAAAACTGGGCAACTCATTTAGTATATGCAATGCAAACTGTCAATCAGAATTACATTTTATTACTTACCTGTGGGTATGAAACCCTGGTAAGCTGGGTTTCATTCACAAACCCAAACATGTTCTATAAAATTTCTAAACAGGAACTTTATGCTTTTATCTGGAATATAAATACTTCTCTTAAAGACTAGATTTTAAATTACCCTATATACTCTATATAAGCCAACCAGACTATAAGCCGAGGCCCCTACTTTCACCACAAAAAACTGGTTAAACTTATTGACTCGAGTATAAGCCTAGGGTGAAAAATGGAGCCCCTACAATTTAATAAAATGCCAAGCACAGCCCCCTCAGTAATAAGATGTCTAGCAGCACAGCCCCCTCAGTAATAACATGTCCAGCACAACCCTCCCCCCAAAGAAACTAATGCCCAGCACAGCCCCTCAAAGAAAATTATGCTCAGCACTGCCCCCCATGGAAAATAATGCCCAGCAGAGCCCCCTTAAAAACAATAAATCTAGTACTTACCCTCCACCGTTCCCCACAGGTCCTATTCTCCTCGCTTCTCCCGGCTTCTTCACCATGCGGCTACTGTTGTCTTCCGAGCAGTGTGGGCACAGGAACGAATATGCGCTGTGCCCGCATACTTACTATAAGAGCACAGTGCATACATTTGCCTGTCCCTGCACTGCTCGAAAGCTGAGTAGAGATTTTTCAGTACAAAAATTGTGCTGAAACAATTGGCATATACTGTATATGTTATGTATTTGCAAATAAAAAGTTTTACCATTTATGTAAAATATACTTTTTGTTTTGTATGAAAATAGTCACATAATGAGGAATATTAACTAATTCATTGATAGTTTTATATTGAGAAAAGAAATGTTTTAAACCCTTGAGTAACTTTTTATACTATTTTACCACTGATAAGTGAAGTACATTCATGATGTACCATGATGATAACTCCGGGTCCTTGGACACCATTCTTCATTCAGTGCTACATACGTAATCTACATTCAGATCGAAATGATAGAAAAGTAAAGAGCAAACAGAAAATCAGTATACACAGAAATATTCCTGGGAGAAAAGAATGACCTGATTATTTTGCATCAGTTTGTACTATTTTTACAAATAACACTTAAACAGTAGCAGAAAAAACCTAAGCTACCCACATAACTAAATACATCAGTCTGTCACCACCAATAATGAGGTTAAACAGATGTATACTAGTGGGAATGCCGCTTCTGCACTTACGCCCTCTTTCTATGCCTTAATCTCTTAATCCCTGGATTGTTTTCATGGTTTTATTCTCAGACCAATATTCTTGTATTTTTCAAAATCTTTCAGATGTTGTTACAGATTCTATCTATGTATTTATTTACCTCTACCTATATCTTCCTGTCTATCTAATATAAATGATCATCTCGATTTCAGCCCAGTTATTTATTCTGCACTGTAAACACCGTAAGGCTTTTCATGTAAAAATACAATAATAGTATAAGTGTTTTTATAATTTCTTACCAGAAAGAGTTAAAAAAAAATTAATCAATAAGTTTCATGTACCCCAGTAGGTTACCATTGGAATCTACAAAAGAAGCTCTTATGCATTTTCTAGTATAAGGAACAGGTTTTTGTAGTCTCTGAAAAAGAACATATAAAAATATGCTAATAAGCTGGGGGCACCCTTGGCCTATTTCACCATAGCCCCTCTTGGCTCTAAAGACTAATTAAATATTCTGACTCTCTGAAGTTGAGTCTGGCTCCTAGGAAGATTACTATAATAAGCAGCGCCAAGATGTAAAAATGGTGGTAAGGTGGAAATTTGGTCTTTTCAAATGGAAAAAAACATTTCTAGCAGTGTTTTTGCAGCAATGCCTGCTCAATGCATATGAAAGGAAGTGGGAAGGGGTGAGGGAAATGCTTGAGCGTGGAGGAGAAGAGACTGACACAGGCACACTCAGGTAACAGATGTCCCTCTTGGGACTCACTACATGCTTCTAGTAGGGAGCCATGTAATGTAAATTAAGCTTATATAAACTACTGCAATAATTCAGAATTCTGACAAAAATAAAAAAATTCTGACATTTTCTGTCCTAAAATCAGCACTCATAGGCTATGGGACAAGGTCACCAGCTAAAAATCACACTCCTGGTGACAGGTGTCAGGGTTTGGAGACCCCCCTGGACCACCGCAGATGATAAGACAAGCCGACACCTGGGACCAGAGTCTAAGTGGCACTGGTCTTGCTGAGGCGTGGTGCCACCAGGTCGTTCCACAGGAGCAACTTGTCTGCAATGGCAGCCAAGGTCGAGGTACAGAATCACTAGGCAGTCTTGTGGTCAGGAACAGCCAGATGGTCATGGCAGACGGCAATGATGCGAGGTCAGGGATGGAGCAGAAGGTCAAGGCTGGCAGCATAGGAGCAAGGTCAGCGTCAGGTCCGGGGTCACAACAGGAGGTCAGAGAATCACAAAGGGAAGCTTTCTCTATGGCATATAGCTCAAAGATTCGGCAGGGGTTGCTGGGAGAATCTGGATTATAAAGAAACCCGGAAATGGTCAGCGCCAATCAGTGGTGTGCTGGCCATTTAAATCTGTGAGTGCTGGCACGTGCACGCCCTAGGAAGCGGGGATGCACATGCTGGCCCGCCAGGAGGGTGCAGGAACGTGGAGAGGTGATTGAGCTAGGGACCGGGCGCCATCACAGAGAGGGGCACAGTTGTGCCTGCGATCTGAGACATGGATTGTGACAGTACCCCTCCTCTTCGGCATCCCCCTCTTCTTTGAAGAAATCTTTGGAGGAGACTACGGTCGAGAATATTTTCTTCAGGCTCCCAGGATCCCTCTTCTTAACTGTGACCTTGTGATAGTCTATGCAAGGACTGAGAGAGCCATTCTTGGTCACGAAAAAGAAGCCTCCACCAGCCAGAGAGGAGGATTTGCGTATGAAGCCTCTCTGCAGGTTCTCTTTAATATACTCTGAAATAGCAGCAGTCTCTGGAACTGAAAGAGGACACACACGACCTCTGGGAGGCGAGGCTCAGTGGCAGTGGCAGGTGGCGCAGAATATTAAATTGTGTGACTATAAAATACAATTTTTCAGGTAAAAAGCTTTGTAAATTAAAATAATCAAAAAGAAGGAATGACTTGGAAATGAATAGAAACTAAACCAATTGGTCTTGAACAGGGTAGGCCAATGCTTCTTAAATAACTGGATTCTATGTACATGACATTCTACCTGCTTCAGTAGTATATTTCAAATTGTGTAACACTTATCCTCTATGACCTGAGCTGTCTGTTTTCTTAAAGCATTTCCAATTTGGGAGGTTTGTCTTGACTCTGTAACAGAGCATGGCTTTGTAAATAAGTATTAGCCTTGGAATGGAGCAACATCCCCCAAGTGTTATTACAGATATGAAAGCTAAGGACTACACAGTTATTATTGTGTCAAAGGATTTTCTATGCTCTGTGTTGTCAAGAATTGTTGCATTTGACATGGTACTGTACATAAAGGGAATGTACCACCAGATTGTTTTTACTGATTAAGACCAGATAACAGTTAAGATAAGAGTAAAATAAATCACATTTTGTGTTTTTAATCTTCAATCAGAGTGTTATGGGGACTGTTATCGTCTCTTCTGCTCTAGTAGTAACCTCATGGCCATAGCCAGAAATGGCCTGGGGCGAACTTATTGAGGTATATAGTTTTCTCTTCAAAAAGGAGGAATGGATAAACTGTTACATCATCCACTATTAGTAGTGGATGTAAAATGGAATCTTGTATATAGGTGTTAATGTTATGTCTATGATGTAAATGAGATGATCGCTGTATATTTATCAAGTGTCTATCAACTGCATTTTTTACACTTAGTGTTCAGAATGAAAATTGCAGAATGAAAATTGCATGATAGTAAGTGACATGGTTCTTCTAAATTCCCTACAAAATATGTTTAACATTATAATAGACTGTAACATCTGTGCCTATTCCTGCTTCAGCGCCATCCTCTGCCCATACAGTAGAAAATGTGCTGCTGACTGTGATTTTGCACTTAGTTTGCATTTTGTCCATCACTACTGTGTCCTGCACAGCCTTACTTCACTCCTGGCTGTTCTAATTGATGTCTGTATGGTGTCTCCTGTTGACTTTCTTCTAGACTGCAGACAGTTAATTTAGCTGTGATGGACAGATGCCTCCTTCACACATTCCTTCACTGAGTCTGGTTTAGCTGGATGTCAGGAGTCCATCCTAACATCTTTTGGACCAGGACTTTAATATGTAATAAGAGAATTGTTTGCCCACTTTTCTGGGCTTTCTATAAGCTTGCTAGTATTTCTGTACTTCTGTGTTTTTTGATCTTTTGACCCTTGCTTGTCTTCTGAACAACAGTGGGTCTTTTGATTCTGCACTCTATTTATACTACAGTTATTCTGTTTGCCCTGTTTTTTGTCTGTGTTTTGTCACTTATGGACAGGAAGGGAATGGCGACCAGTTGTCACCTACTGTCTAAGGTAGGATAGGCAAGCTGGTAAAGACAGTTTAAGGGCTCAATGTGTCTGTCCTTTCTTTTCTCTAACAGCAACATAACACAAACAGTTATGGAAAGATCGCGGTTCTCTTTAATAAGTTTAATATTACTTTTCTAAATGAATTATCTTAATCTGTACTAAAGGCTAATGTATCAGCTTTTCTGTATAGACATCTATCGTGCCAATGCTTAGTGGTTCAACATCACAATGTTAGCAAAAGAAAAATAAAATTCACAGTAATTAACAGGAGTCAGACCTGCCAGTTTGCTGGAAGACAGTGAATCATTATAGAATATAATGTATATTCACTCAACATGCATTATTTATGTGCATGTAATTCCCTACAACTACTTTTATGATAATTCAGTTTTGAATATACATTTCAGCAGCTCCTCATCTGATTAAGTAAAGTTTCTTTGTGATTTCACTTATTAACATAGCTTGTTCTGATATGAAAATATTGACATTAAAAAAGACAGTGATTTGCTTTTTAATATTAACAAGACATACAAAAGGATATGCTTGTTACAGAAATGCAGTATGCAGCCAAAAAATGAAATGAAATAAAATATTATCAAACAAATATGCCTCTTGCTGTGTTTTTAGGATTTTTGTAAAACAAATAATTAAACTAATAATTAGATACATATAGCAACATATAATCCTTACTTACACACACAACAGTTTACCCTGAAAAATGACTCTACCCAGTCAAAATTTTTAGTAACTGGTAACTGTCCCACAATCTATAGGACAGGCAGGCACGGGTGATACCAAAATCAAAATCAAAATCCCGGCACTGTGATTAAACTTTAAGATTTTATTGAAATGATTAAAATGCCATGTGCAGCTACACAGAATGGCACTGCTGATGTTTCAAGTGTAAAGTTGCCCTTAATCTTAGCATTAGAGGATGGTTATTGAATGCAGAGGTTACTTAGCCTCAAACATCATGTCTCTTTAAAATAGCAAAACAACTTAAACCGGATGGTTGTCCTTGATGGAGGGGACATATAGAATATTTTTAAACCTAATTTACCAATTTGCCACAGTAAACCAGTTGTTAATTAAGTGAGACAACCCCTTTATAAGGCTGATTTTAATCCCTAATGGCCAAATCACAATGGTCTGCAATTTGCATTTTTGCTGAACGTGATTATGTTCTCAAATATAATTACTCTGCAGTGTTTTGAAGGAAATAGCTTTTACAAATTGTGAAGTTGAATTATGTCAAAATTTCAGCAAAAACAAATTAGTGGAAATTAAATGAATACAATGGTAAACAAAAACGTGAAACAAAGGCCATGATTAGTATTATTGGATTGACCTAGTGTACTCCCTGGTAAGGTAAAGAGACTAAGAAAATACCTGCTGAAAAATGGAACACAAATCACCATCATTTTTTTGGGTCAAAAAAGGTCACCAAGTTTACAAACGTGACCCCCCATATAGATTTCCCAAAAATATCATTTGTACACTATATGGATGGATAATGGTTGTGAATATATAGCATTCAGTTTCAGACCATTGGCTTTAACATGGAGTTGTGCAATTAGATTGAGGTAAGGGGTTACAGCTACTAAATTTGCAGTCTACCAGATTATGGGGCTTATTTACTGAGGGTCTGCGGATGCACTTTCGCTGGACTTTCCAACATTTTTGGGGATCGCACAGCTGTGACAGGTATTTAACAGGGGATTGTGTCACACGCGATCGGATTTTGGCGCAGCTGCGCTGGCTTTCATGCAACAAAAAAAGGGGGACATGCCGTCGGACGATCGGACTAAACTTTCAAATTGTGTCACAAGACAATGCACTTACATGAACCAGGAAGAAGAAGGTGAATTCTGTCGGACATGAGAAGGAAAGCGACACATGCAGGATATTGGGCGCACGATTTTAGTGAATCGCGGCACAGTGCATTATCGTTGGACAATGCACTTTCTGTGAACTCCTCGGACCAGGTAAATTAATGTGCCCCAATGTCTTTATAGACCCGACTTAGTAGACATGGACTGGAACAGAAAAAGGCTTCCCAAAACCTGTTGGCAAAAAGCTGAATCCATTCAATTGTCTAAAATATCTTTGTTTGCTGTATAGTTAATATTACTACTTACTGGATATCAGGAACCACACTCCAAAAACCTCCAAAGGTGACAATTTTAAAACCACTACAGCACGTAGGTAACTCTGATTTTAGAAGGAAGGTAGCCATGGATAATAAATATATGAGTCTATGAGTCAAATTTACTTACCAGGTCCTGTTGCAATCCTCGATTCGGATGGTCCGACAAAGATGAAGTCTGGCCAATTCACGTAGCTCGTGCGCCCGAGTGCCTGCATCCGTCGCTTCCCCGCCAAGGTCCGCCGGAGTGCACCTTCTTCTTCCTGGTGCTTGTAATTGCGTGTCTTGGGACACAATTTGAAATGTTAAATCCTGCACGTTGTCTGAATCCGTCGGGTTGTCCAACAGCCTGCCCCCCAATTTGTGTCATGTGCAAGCCGGCACCGATGCGTCAAAATCCGATCACGTGTGCCAAAATCCCCTGTTAAATGCGGCGCAAAGAAATCGGGAAACCCGATGAAAATGTGCTCAGCAGTCCCTTAGTAAATGAGCCCCTAGAGTGGTTTATCATGCAGGATTTTGATGGTAGATTTCCTTTAAAGGTTTTATGCCTTTAATTATATTTATCGATCTTTTCACAGTATAGGAGATAAATATATGATCACAGGGCAGGGGGCTATCTTTGCTGTTATTCCCCTCACAGATTGAAAATTGGCAATTCCCCCTGATCTGCTGTACAGCACAGTGACTTCTGGGTTTTTTCATGCTGTAAGTTGATTCAGAAGTCCCATAGACATCAATGGAGCACAGGACACGGAGCTTCATCCTGTGCCCCATTAACTTCAATGGAACTTGTGGTAAGTTAACAGGATTATGAAACCTGGAACGTGAATCAAATGAGGGGACAGGGCCGCATCTGCCATGAGGCGAGATGAAAATCTCGCCTCAGGCGGCAAATGCGGAGTCCCTCTAAAGGGAAGGCGGCGAATTCGCCGCTCTAAAGTGGGCATTCGGGCGTTCATAACGCACCAATCGCCATCAGCTAAATAATCGCGCCCTGTCTCTTTAAGACACAGGCTCGATTTGATGCGGAGCAGACCGCAGCGCGCCTTCCGGCAGCTGCGTTCGCTCCGTTCTAATCAGTGACACAGGCCGTATTACGGTACGGCGCCTGGTGTCACTGTGCGGACCGCGGCTCACAGAGAGCCGCGTGAAGACGGGACCCCGCGCGCCGAGGAGGAGCAGCTGCCATGCAGGTGAGTAGGATTTATATTTTTAATTGTACTGTCATTTATTTTATGGGGGAGTTATATGTGGCCATTAATTGATGAGTTACTGGGGGGAGGGGCATACATTACATGGCGGCAAGCAGATTGTTTACATCTTTTGGTTATATGTAATATTATAGGGGAATGGGGGCCAGAATTGTGGGTGGGGGGAGGGTGGGGGTGGTGTATATGATAATGGGGCCGATACATTTATTAAACTGGGGCGGGGGGGGGGGGTCTCTTATAGGGGCATAATGTTATTGGTGGGCTTGTATTTTCATTCTGGGGGGGCTTATATATTATATGGGTCCGAATATCAGTCTGGGGTTATACTGGGGGGTCATATATACTTGGGGGTTAATAATCGAAGGTATAACTAGTTGGGCTGTATAGGATACAGTATATTCTAGCTGGGGATTTATATGGGGTACAGTATATACTAGCTGGGGGGCTGTATATGGGGAGTACAGTATATTTACTAGCTGGGGGATTTATATGGGATACAGTATATTACTAAGCGAGGGGGCTGTATAGGGATACAGTTATTTACTACGCGGGGATTTAATGGTACAGTATAATACTAAGCTGGGGGGATGTAATATGGATACAGTATATTACTAAGCTGGGGGCTGTATATGGGATACAGTATATTAGCTAAGGCTGGGGGGCTGTATATGGGATACCGTATATTACTAAGCTGGGGGGCTGTATATGGATACAGTATATTACTAAGCTGGGGGATTTATATGGATCAGTATATTACTAAGCTGGGGGGCTGTAAATTGGGTACGTATATTACAATGCTGGGGGGCTGTTATGATATACAGTATATTGCTAAGAGCTGGGGGGCTGTATTGGGATACAGTATATTACTAACTGGGGGCTTTATGGGATACATAATAGAGAGACTACGGGGGGCTTATTGGGATACAGTATAGACTAAGCTGGGGGGCTGTATATGGATACAGTATATTAGCTAGCTGGGGGGCTGTATATGGGATACAGTATATTACTAAGCTGGGGGGCTGTATATGGGAATACAGAAAAGATAAATATTACTAATCTGGGGGTGCTGTTATGGATACGTATATTACTACTGGGGGCTGTATAGGGATACAGTATTTACTAGCTGGGGGGCTGGGATTTATGAGGATTGGTACAGTATATTACTAACTGCGGGGTTGTATATGGGATACAGTATATACTAAGCTGGGGGCTGTATAATTGTGATACGTATATTACTAAGCTGGGGGATTTATATGGGATATCAGTATATTACCTAAGTTTGGGATTTATATGGGATACAAGTATTTACTAAGATGGAGGCTGTATATGGGGTACAGTATATACTAAGCTGTGGGCTGTATATGGGATACAGTATATTACTAAGCTGGGGGATGTATATGGGATACTATATTACTGAAGCTGGGTGTTTATGGGTACAGTATATTACTAAGCTGGGGGATTTATATGGGATACAGTATATTACTAACTGGGGGATGTATTGGGGTACGTAATTACTAGCTGGGGGATTATTTGTGGGTATGATGGGTCAGTATATTACTAAGCTGGGGGTGTATATATAATACAGTATATTCTAAGCTGGGGGGGCTTGTATATGGGATACAGTATATTACTAAGCTGGGGGGCTGGGGGCTGTATATTAGGGTGTGCATATATTCCCATTGGTCAGGGTGCACTGTCATGTAAAATCATGTACATAATAACCGGGTGGTGGATATATTATTAAGGATACATAGATTACTATTTGCATAATTTAAACAAATGTTAGGGTCTGTATTATAATTAGGGGGGTGTTGTATATTGATTGGTGCTGTGTATGGCTAATTCCATAGATAATATATATATAAGAAGGGATGTTTTTATATGTGGGGAGAGTGCGGTCATTGTGTTGTGAGGGTATATACTTCATACTGTAGTGACTTGGTATTTTTAGGGACGCCTGGGTGGAGATGTCGCACGGAGCTGAAGATATCCGGCCCGTGAATTCAGCCGTGATACGTCATGGATTGGAGAACCTGGAATAAATTCCTCCTGATGGAAGAGATTGTCATCTATAAAGTATCTAGATGCCACTAATGCCTCTCAGATCCTGTAGTCAGTCACACATGTCAGGGAGTTTCTGTAGGGATGTTACTTGTTGTAAAGTTTTCACAGCATTTACTTAACAGGGAGCGGGGGGGGAGGAGCAGCATTTTAATTTCGCCTCAGGCAGCAAATATGCTAGAATCGGCCCTGTGAGGGGAACCTCAAGATCTGCTTGGATATCCCTGAAGAACAAGCCCAGTGCTATCCCTACAAAGACGCTGGTGACCAAAGAGCGAAAAACTTACTAAATAGAAAAACATGCCTTTAGATAGAAAGGATAGCACTGCTGAATAAGCCCAAGCAGAATTGTGAAGCAAAATTAAATTTGAGAAATAAGTAAAAAACCTGGAAGCCAAGTGAGAGAATAAGCCACAAGGAATTTTGGGCTGGCTTGATGAAAATATGGGAAAGGATAGAGAGAGAACTGGGGAGAATGAGGATAACAATGTGATACAGTAGAGAGTCTGTAAGTAAACCTCAGCGGGGAATCAATGGGAAAAATCTGCCTCAAAGAGGGAGGGTTGACAAAAAAGGAGGTATGGTGATATAAAGTGGCCCTCAAACTAACCAGCCATATGTGCTTCCCTGGCAACAAAACATGTTAAAGTAAGTTTTGTACGTTCTGGACGAGCTGTTAACAAACCGGCAGTCTCAGGGAAGTCATGGAACAGAACGGAGAACGAGAAGCAAACTGGCTCTAATGTAAAAAAATGGGAGATGGTGATAGAAATGTGGGGAAATAAGGGTGGTCTCAGGATCGCTTGTAATCAAGGGCACACTCATAGTCAGGTTCAACACAAACAAATATCTGGTTGTCTACAATATGGACTGGCTGAACTGGACGACACACAGGACAAAGTATTAAAAAGGAAATGTTGAGAATGTATTTTCTCAGGAAACTAAAATGATTCCTCATATGCAAAAAATCCTGATAATGTTTTATGAGACACAATGCTAATATAATTCTTTATTGTCATCTTCTGGGAGGTATCATCAAAGGAAAAGGAGGAACAAGCTTCATAAAATTATCGGAGAGCTCAGGCACGATAGGGGAATCTCTTATTTCATTCCAGGAGTTTGCGTGCAACAATGCAAAATAAATCTAAACCCCCCCACCTCATGATGTCTATTATTGTAAGGAACATGATGTGTATTTGTTGTATGTTTTTCTTGTATACAGCTCGAAGCTGTACTGTAGCTAACATTTCCAGAGGGATAAGTTTCATTCTATTAATTGGTATATAGGTATATGGTATCTTTTGTAAAGTTGAGTACGTATCCACTATGTGCTTTGCTGGTAGAAAACTGCATATACTGTTGTGACCACCATCCCATCATAATCTGTCTGTGGGCATTGTCAACTGTTGTAGTACCCATCTTACAGTCCACTCCAATACCATACACATCCTATTGACAATAGGAGCTCTTCTTCTGTGCAGACTGTCATAAATCGTATATACATATAATCCTTTTTAAAGACAGACTAGGTAAATCTGGATAATACTGTACATCCAATTTCACTTTAATTATATAATGTCTTGCTATTTTGAAGGTCAGTCACACATAACCTTATTGAACAGTATATAGACCTACATTCTATAAAATATACATCATCCTAAATCCACTTTTAGCAAAATATATACTCTTAAAACTTACAGCCCCAATGATATACATTATCTCAACATAATTGACATTATCTACCAGTATTGAGATCAGACAGGATTACAAACAATGAAAGTAGGTAAATGCATTGTCTTGTATTCCAGTTTTTATTAAAGTTTGAGGCTCCTAAAATGTTACTTTCATTCACGTTTAATCCTCTGGGGATGAAAATAGTATAGTAAACACATAAAATTACTAATGCAGTATATTTACCATGAGATGAGTACTAAAATAATGGCTTACAATTAAATAATGAAAATGACTAGATTTTCTAATGACCTCAGTTCAGGCATACTATACATTGCCCCAAGAGCCTGTATTCATGAATATGGAATCAGATTTTATTATGAAGATGCTCTGTCGTGGTGCAAATGTGCTGTCCGCTCAATTATAATGGTTTTGGAAGCGGATTATTGGCCAACATTATTAAAGTGTTTGTACCAGTTTCTGTCTGACTTTTGTACTGAAAAGGAACTGCAAACTGCTTGTATCATATATTTATGAATGCTGGCCGAGTGAGGTGTCCGTGGGCTTCACTGTGTTGTGGCAACAGGACAAAAAATGTGCCCGATAAATGGGGCATATAGGCGGCTTAGGTGGATTTGTCTGCCATAATTATTACTAAGTGGACGCCACAATTTTGTCCTCGCCCCTGTTGTTGCAGACATAAAACAGAGAGTGCAACCAAAAAGAAAAACTAAGAACTTTGTAAGCACTTGAAAAAAAACTGAGCCAGTGCAGGGGCGTCCGCAAAGCTTTGAATGAACTGGACGTACACTGCACACCCACATGCGAAACGCATGTGCCAGTAAATGCACCAACATGTTGGTTGATTTTTTTTTTTCCCTGCAACTAAGCAAACTTATAGATGGCATAAAATTACATAAGATAGTCTAATAATGCTTCAAGTACCATTGATTGATCATCATGTTTTGTATCCAGGTTTTACATATTATTAAAAAGTAATTAATTGAATTAATATATTCTGTTGCTGGATTATTTCATGCCATGCATTATGCCTTTGAAATTTGCTGTGTAGTCTAGATATACCGGTATCTAAGTCTGAAATGTAGACTGTCTATCTAATACCTAATCCCTTTAGTGTGAAATGTACACTCATTTTTTCGAAAGTCAATTATATTTTGGACATTTTATCTCAATTTAAGTCATTATACATATTTGTCTATAGACACTGTATATACTCTGTATACTGGTCAAGTTATATGGATACATAGAGAAATGCAGCCCTATGCAGTAATGCAGTAAAAGTATGCTATCATTGGCAATGAGGCCAATGTCAACAAGGATCAGAAGCTCAATGTATATTGCTCAGAGCCTGATAA
This sequence comes from Engystomops pustulosus, assembly GCA_019512145.1. NCBI lineage: Eukaryota > Metazoa > Chordata > Amphibia > Anura > Leptodactylidae > Engystomops > Engystomops pustulosus. The sequence continues at coordinate 49,029,872 of CM033642.1, forward strand.
ATACTCAGCAAATGTCCCTGTAATCACGCACTGGAGATCACCGCTACAGCACTTCTATATAATACTTTAGAATATAGCCAGATTAAAAGATTAATCGACTTGGTGGTCCAGCTGTCATCAGATCCTCAACCATCTGCAAGAAAATGAACTGAACCAACCCTGCTCCCTTATTTTCCAGCTGCAGGATTTTGAAGAGCTTCTAATATTGAGGAAAATATATTTGTCAATTGTCTTCTGTGTATTAGGTCGACACACAACAACATTTACTAAATGACACTTGTTCTGTATAGGGTTTATAGAAACCAACGCTATACTGCAAAGTGTCCTATAATCTAATGGGGACAATCGGGCACACACACCCTTCACATACTGTTACTTGAAAATATTTTTAACTACTTGTTCCAATGTGTTGTTCAGCTACGGAGTGTCCACTAGTAAGTACTTCTGATTCGCCCCCTTAAAATTTTACCGCATTGCACTCATATATATTTACACACACATTTTATATACCTATAGACATAAACATATAGTTCTTCACTCATACCGCACCCATATACACCACATATATAGCATATCCAACACATTATACGGACAGGGCCGTCTCCATGTTTTTCGTGCCCCCTTGGCGACAGAGCCTTAGTGGGGCCCCTCTTTGGGCCGCCCTCCAGTAGCCACACTGGACGCTGCCACCGGCCCCTCCCCTGCGGACACAGTGACCCCCACTCTCCCTGCGGACACACTGAACCCCCCCTCCCCCTGCGACACACTGACCCTCACCTCTGGAACACACTGAACCCCCCCCTGCTGACACACTGACCCCCTCCCTGCCCCCCTGCGTACACACTTGACCCCCCCCCCCCCCGGACACAACTGAACCCCTCCCCTGCTGACACCATGACCCCCCTCCCATCCCCCCCATCCCTGATACACAAACCTGACCCCCTCCCTCCCCCCTCTCCCTATACACTCTGACGGTCCCCTCCCTCCCCCCTCCACCTGCAGACAACATGACCCCCCCCCTCCCGGAAAGAAAAAATAATTCACCTTTCTGTTCCCCGGATCAAGCGCCTGCAGGCTGTCTTCGGCCTGGGCCTCCTGTACGCGGCCGGCTCTGAGCCGACACACGTGATCCGATGACATCTTCATGTGCTCCGGCTTCAAAGCCGTCGCATACCCTTCGCGTAGCGCTGCTCATGGACCGGGACAGGGAGTTTTAGATTCTGCCTCTATGCTGCGCTCCCACCAGCGCAGCATAGAGCAGAAACGTGGGATCGATCCGGTATGGTGATCACTTTTTACCATTGTCTTATAGCGATACTGGTACAATTGATCCGGGGCCCGAGTGGGCCCCTCAGTACCCCACCCCCCCGGGGCCCGGGCAACTTCCCGGGTTGGCCAGGTGCTGGCGCCGGGCCTGCATCGGCAAGGTTGGCTACAATTTCTGTGCTCCTGGGGGATAAGGCCTCATAGGCCCCTGCGTTCTAGGGTCTTACAAGTTTGTGTGATACCAAGACCCCCAATGATTCTGAAATTATTTGCAGTGAACTCACATGTCAGACATTAAAAATTCGAAATTAAAGTCTCCTGTTCCATAAAATTTCATAAGTTTATCATAACCAAAAGTCCCCGCATGGATATTGTTCATATCAAGAGAGCCCGCCCCCTCTACTCTATTATTTCCTTATATCTAACTTTGGTGGGCGCCCCCGCATTCCTGGGGCATCTGACGGCCTGCCTGTATACAGTCCAAATGTGCTCAATCCCCATCTGTTTAGCCGCTTATCACACATCCCTGAGCACAATTGTCTTTCTAATAAAATAATTCACTTACACTAACCTGACTGTTTACTACTCAACCTCTATATTATCCCTCAGCACTTTATCCATTAATCAGGTTAAACCTGGATTCTGTATATAATATAATTATAGATTTCACAAGTTATTGGCAACCACTCATTTTCTTGTAACAAACTGCTACACCTGTGCGCCTTATATTTATTATTTGTTGGCACCCACCAATTGGCCCTTCCCTGACACTGTTCTGACTCATTTTTTGTTGCTGTTAAATTTGGTGCCACTTAGAATCCCAACACTTTTCACCTGCTATTCTTGTTCCTCTGACAACTTTTTTGGTGAATTGGTATCACCCCTACAATCCACATAACCAAGTAATATTACGTTCTATTTCTCCTTAATGAATGTACGCCCTTAGACATGTGCGCCAAATTTTATAAGCTTGTTTATTACACCACACAGTTCATGTGCCCATCAATTAAAGAATAACCTTGCAACACAAATAGTGTCAGGATTCAGGGGTATTGGACCCACTGAACCACCGCAGATTATGACGTAAGCCGACACCTGAAACAAAGTTGGAATCTAAGTGGCACCTGGTTTGCACCGAGGCCAACCTCAAAGTGGGTGCACTTGTTTCCACTGGTACCCAACCATGTTCACTTCATAGGCATGGACTTTGTCCACGCTGGTTGCCAAGGCGTGGTGCAGAAACATGAGGCAGGTGGAGTTGGGGACGAACAGGACAGCTTTTCCAATGCATGGAGGCACAAGATCCAGCAGGGGACACATGAAGTTGCTGGCAAATTTAGTGGCAGGTGGCCAGCCAGGGTGCAATTATCGGTGCGTCTGACTCTTTAAATTTACAGAGCTGGCACGCGTCGTGCTAGAGAGGGGGATGGTTGAACCACTGCTGAAGCCAAGGGAATGTTAGTGAGGCTGTAGAACTGCTCTAGTGATATAGGGAGGCACACGGGGTGCCCTAGACCTGAGATATTGTTCAATAGCACCAGTTGACATATGACCCCTATTGTTTCTCTAGATTCTGTGTGACTGGGCTATTTATGTCATACCAGTGTTTGGTATCCCCTAAAAGCTGTTGGTGTGTTACAATGCAGGAAGATTCTGACTCTTGGGGGGGTCATTTATCTACCTCTGTTTGTTTTTGACTGTCTTTTTCCGTTCTGCTTTTTTTGTAATTTTCAATCTCAATCCACTTTTTCCATGTTTTAAATGTTTTTTTTCAGGTCTCTTTTGAGACATTTGTTCGAATGTTGCAAAAATGTTGCACAAATGACTCAAGTCCCTTCTTTCAAGTCCAAAAATGTCTCACAAAGAGAGAGAAGCAAAAGAAAAAAATAAAGAAAATGCCTCCTTGAAATTGTGGTTTTTAGATAACATGATTCACTGATTCATGGATGTTTCAGAAGAAGAAATTACGAAGTTGTTTATTAGATAATATTAGAGAAACCACGTGTTTCTATAAACCTGTAATAATACATCAGTGGATAATATTTTGTAGAGTTTTGTCTTAGAACCCTGCCTGCATTACAATAAATGGTGGAATACTGTAGAGTGATTCTTTGCACTAAAGGATCAAGATAAAACCTATGACACATAGTCCCGATTTGGGGTTTTGGGTAGCGACTCATTGCTGCGCAAAACTCAACATATCCTCATAATCAAATATTCATCGTCAAAGCAACTGCTGTAAAAATCCATCATGCGTTGGACATCTAATCCATCCAAGGCCATTAATAATTTTACTACATACTAAATTCAAGAGAACAATTGCATGGGATCATAAATTCTTTGTAATTTATATTCTCTCTGCAGAAACTGACACGAACAACTTTTTTTGGCAAGGAGAAACTGTTCTTCAAGCATCTTTTCTATAATCATATGATCCCCGGCATGAATAATCTTTCTGAATTCGTTGTGTCCTAAGCCAAATTTAATATGATTGTTACAATACTTCTTTTATGGGAATTAAATTGTTCTGTTTAATTATCAGCAGCCACGGCCATCTCGTTGTTTTTCAGCCCACTCAGTCCTTTGTGGTTATTATGTAAGGATTTGTTTGTGTGAAAATCCTTCTTATTTTTTATACTTTGTTATTAATATAGCAACAGCACACAAGCCGTAAAATTGGTATTGTCTCTTGTTTCTGTGTTTATTGCTTTGCAGGGAAGCGCTTAGGCTAATGATTTACCAAACTGTAACTTAATCCAATTTGGATTTGCTCAATCAAAAAGTGCTGACTAGAGAATGAGCGAACACTAAAACTGCTCGTGTACTCGTTATTCGAGACGAACTTTTCCGATGCCTCAGTGCTCGTCTCGATAACGAAGCCCCATTGAAGTCAATGGGAGACTCGACTTTTTCAAGGGGACCAAGCTCTGCAACAGGAAGCTTGGCCAAACAACCTTGGAACCTCGAAAAGGATGGAACACCAACGGAATGACAGGAAACAGCGGGTCAGCATGCATGGATGCCTCTGAGGCTGCTTAAATAAAAATCGCACCATTATGCCCAAAACTATGGGCAACACATGGCCATGACAGAGAGTGGACAGAAGAAGCTAGATAGCATGTAAAACCATCCCTAATTTACCCTGACACTATAGGGGACGGCATGCATAGGCAGCGGCACAGCAGCTGCAGGCTATAGAGTGTCATTGGGCGACTACTCTAAATGGACTCAGGCTTCAAACCAATGGGTGGCAGAGAGGAACCAAAGGAGGTTGAGCAAAATGCTCAATAATATCGGTACATGATAAAAGTTTGGCCAGTATATTTTTGTGATTACACAGAGGGTTGCGACCAAGTTAACTGGAAGCCATGAAACAACCCAAAATTCTGGCCTGACACAGCTTCGTTTGATAAGGTACCATGTAGGAGGGCAGTGAACTAGTATAAATTAAAGGTGCTTGGCAAGTGTCAAAAAACTATTTATTTGGATCTTGGCATGTAGCTGGCGCCTCCGCTGCCAGGCGAAAGCTTTTCGCCAATTCCAAGCCCCTGTCCTCTAGGCTACTTCCCCAACCCAGCACTTCTAAGAACCTTTTGTATAAGATCAAGTGTATAGCGTTCTTATAGTTGGATATGCCGGGTGAGGGGGGAAAAAAAAAATTTGTAAACGAGATGCGGTCAAGAAGCGCATGATGCGCAGGGAGTTGGCGCTCCGCTGCCAGCGACTTTCGCAAATCAAGATAGAGAAGAGCCAAGCAGAGAAGGGCCAAAGAAGCCAAGAGCAAGGAGCCAAGCCAAGCAAAGAGAGCGCAATAAGCAAGCAGAGGTAGGAAGGAGAGGAAGTCCAAGCCAATTCATCACCAATTACCTACTTCAAATCAGAGAGAGTAAGTCCCAAAGCAAGCCCAAGAGGAGAGCCTCCTGTCTCTAGGCTACTCCCCAAACAGCACTTTTGTATAAGATCAGTGTAGTGCGGTCTTATAAGTTTTAGTATATGGTGGTGGAGGGGAATTAAACAGATGCCAAGAAGCGCTGAATAATATCCCTAAATGGAAAAGTTTGCAAGTAGATTTTTGGTGGATTACACGCAGGTGGCGACAAATGTTTACACACTTTGATGTGAACCATGAAAACAACCCAATTTCTTCTGCCTGACAACAACCTCTTTGATAAAGGGACGATGTATGGAAGAGCTATAAATGGGACGACTTTTTGATGTCAGGAATGAGAACCAGTGTGGAGGCTGCTATGGAAGAACAATTTAATTTGCTATGCCTTATGTGGGCAGTCCAAACATTTTTTTCACACATGAGAGAGGTAGGTGGCCCTCCAGTAAAATTGGGATAGATTGAGTGCCTGTATGTGGCAGTCCCAAAAATTGTTCAAACCAGAGGAGCCAGGAGGTGGCCCTCCAGTAAAATGATAGATTGAGTGCCTTATGTGCGTCCCAAAATTGTTCAAACAAGGAGCAGTAGTGGCCCTGCAGTAAAATGGATAGATTGAGTGGCCTGTATGTGGCATTCCCAAAAATGTTTTCAAACGGAGCAGGTAGGTGCCCTCCGTAAATGGGATAGATTGAGTGCCTTTAAATGTGGCAGTCCCAAAAATGTTTCAAACCAGGGAGCAGGTAGGTGGCCCTCCCAGTAAATGGGTAGATTGAGTGCCTGTATGTGGCAGTCCCAAAAAATTTTTTCAAACCGAGAGCGTAGGTGCCCTCAGTAAAATGGAATAGATATGAGTGCTGTATGTGGCAGTCCCAAAAATTGTTCCAAAAACGCAGAGGAGCAGGTAGGTGTCCCTCCAGTAAAATGGGATAGATTGATGCCTGTTAATGTGCGTCCCAAAATGTTTCAAAACCAGAGGAGGGCATGTAGGTGGGCCCTCCAGTAAAATGAATAGATTTGAGTGCCTGTATGTGGCAGTCCAAAAATTGTTCAAACCGAGGAGGCAGGTAAGGTGGCCCTCCAGTAAAATGGAATAGATTGAGTCCTGTATGTGGCGTCCCAAAATTGTTAAACCAGAGGAGCATGTAGGTGGCCCTGGCATTAAAATGGAATAGATGAGTTCTGTAATGTGGCAGTCCCAAAATGTTTTCAAACCAGAGGAGCAGGTAGGTGGCCCTCCATAAATTGGATGATTGAGTGCCTGTAATGTGCATCCCAAAATGTTTTTCAAAACCAGAGGATGCAGTAGGTGGCCCCTCCAGTAAAATGGGAATAGATGAGTGCCTGTATGTGGCAGTCCCAAAAATGTTTCAAACCAGAGGACATGTAGGTGCCCTCCAGTAAAAATGGAATAATATTGAGTGCCTGTATGTGGCAGTCCCCACAATTGTTCAACCAGAGGAGCAGGTAGGTGGCCCTCCATAAAATTGATAGATTGAGTGCCTGGTATGTTCAGTCCCAAAAATGGTTTCAAACCCAGAGGAGCAGGTAGGTGGCCCTCCAGTAAAATGGAATAGATTTGAGTGCCTGTATGTGCATCCCAAAAATTGTTTCAAACAGAGGAGCAGGTATGGTGGCCCTCGTAAAATGGGATAAGGATTGAGTGCCTGTATGTGGGCAGTCCCAAATGTTTCAAACCAGAGGAGCAGTGGTGGCCCTCCCAGTTAAAAAATGGAATAATTGGTGCCTGTATTGCAGTCCCCAAAAATTCTATTCTTCAAACCAGAGGAGGCAGGTAGGTGGCCCTCCATAAATGGAATAATTTTGAGTGCCTGTAATTTTGCATCCAAAAATTGTTCAAACCAGATGACCGGGTAGGTGGCCCTCCAGAAAAATGGGAATCGATTGAGTGCATGTATGTGGACACTCACAAAAATGTTCAAACATAGGACCGGGTAGGTGCCCTCCATAAAAATTCAATGCATGAGTAGAGCAGAGCCAGTGGCCCTGTCAAAAAACTAGCCATTTTCCTCTGCTTTACTTTACAAAGAGGAGAGAAGGATGAAAATTGAGGAAGGAGGAGGAGGAGTGGGATCAATTATTCATGTTTGAGCTTCCTTCAACCACCTGGTGGAGATTGGAAATTCTTAGAAATCCAGCCTTTATTCATTTTAATAAGCTTCAGCCTGTCGCGCTGTCCCGTCGACAGCGTGTACGCTTACGGTTGATGATGCCACCAGCTGCACTGAAACCCGCTCGGACCAGACGCTAGCGCAGGCAGGCAAGCCCCTCCAAGGCTACAGCGCCAGTTCGTGCCACATTCCAGCTTGAAACCGTAGTTGTAGGGATCGGTGTGATCATTTCGGACGATGGTATGGTCAGCTACGTACCCCTCCCATCTTTCTTTCTGTAAAGATCAGCCCTACGCCTGCCGAGCTGGACAGGTGACAGTGTCTTGCTGGGGTGTACTAAAGCTGGCAAAAGCCTTGTAAAGCGTACCCTTGCCCGTGCTGGACCGCTGCATGCTCGCCTACTCTCCCTCGCGACTTGGTCCGGCAACTACGCACTCTGCCGCTGCGCTGTCAGAAGGGAAATACTGTTTCATCTGTGCAATCAGGGCCTGCGGTATTCTCCTTCTCACACTTCCTTTTTCCTCTCAGGGATGAGAGTGGCAAATTTTCTTGTACGGTGGGTCCAGAGGTGAACACCCCGTAATCGGTGCTGGAATAAAATTCCTTTGAACGCGAGGGTCACGGGCTAGGCAGCCTAGCATGAATCTGCCATAGCCGCCATAGTACCAACGCGAAGAATTCACAATCCCCTCACTGGCCTGACTGTCCCTTCCTCTCCTCTCAACGCCTCCAACTCCTCTCTTTTCTGCCCATACAACGCTGAACAGTGAAGGACGCAACATGGGTCCCCTCTTGTGTCTCGCACAACCATTCCTCCTCCTCTTCCTCCTTCTCATCCTCCTCCACTCCCCACCAGCCTCCATATGCCTGAGAAAGCAGACCTCAGGTGCTTTGGCTATCAACAAGGGAATATCTTTCCTTCCCCCTTCTTTGTGACGAGCGCAACGCTTTCCTCCCGACTTATTCTGACCAGAGCGTTTTTCAACGTCCAAGCATCGGGTGGGTAGGCGGATTGATGGCCGCATCGCCACTGACCACTGTGTTGACTCCTCAACGTTACTCAGCACCTGACGATATCAGACATCCACGTCCACTCCTCATTGTAGCTGGAGAAGCTACTGACCTTACTAACCAGTTCTGGTGGAAAGTTGACCTCTGCAGTCTACCATCGCTCTGCGCTGCTGGTAAACCTGGATAACTGGTCAGTGTTGAATTTCCACCACCCCTCGTGGCACGACGTCGCACCAACATCGGGGTTAGCGGCAGTTGGAGGCGGCGCTGCGCTGGCCTTAGAGTGTGCTAGCATCTGGGCTGGACTTCCGGAAATGCGCACAGATGCGGCGCAACCCTTTCGTAGCATGACAGATTGGGTATGTCTTGAGGACACGCTGCGCACCTATCAGAATTAACAGTTAACACAATGGGTCCAGGCATGCACATGTGTCATCTGCCGAGTTGCAAGAGACCGCCACCAGGTTACGGCCGTTGTCAACACCAACCTTCCCGGCTGAGGGTCAGCGGTGCAGCCACAGATCATCTGGCGCCGTATGCCTGTAATAGCTCTGGGCGGTGGGCTTTTTGTCGCCTAATGCTCAGCAGTTTTGAGCCCACCGCCTGCTGTCGCTAGCGACGGCACTGCTGCTGTGCCTAGATCTACGCGACTGATGGCTCTTGCCCCGGATGGTAGTTCGGAGGAGGGGTGTAGGAGGGGTGGGAGGAGGAGGAGCATAGTAGCCTTAAACAACCTGGACTCGAGTAGGCCCCGCCGATCCTCGGGTCGGCAGTATGAGCAGCCCCCGGTTCATCTCGGTCCCAGCCTCCACCAAGTTAACCCAATTGTGCCGTCAGCGATATATAGTGGCCCTGCCCGGCACTCAACTCGTCCACGTGTCCCGTGTCAGGGTGGACCTTGTCCGAAACGCGTTGGTCAGGCAAACGGATGATGTGTCCTCCTGACACGTGCTGGTGCAGGGCTGGGGACGGCCATCATCGGAAAAGTAGTGGCGGCTGGGGACGCGAATACCCGAGGGTGCGGCCGCCGCCATGAGGTTGCGAAAGGCCTCGGCTTCGGTCTCTACTAGCCTATAGGGCAGCATCATCCAGGCTAGCACTGAAGATGTGGCCACATTAAGGGCTTGGGCGTGCGGGTGGGTTGCACTATATTTTGCGTTTCCGCTCCAGCGTCTGGGGTATGGAGAGCGAAGCTGGTGGCATGCTGTGGAGGATCGTGATGCGACGATGGGGTTTTTGGGCCAGGTCCCCCTGGGCAGGCGGGAGGGGGCGGACTAGTGGCAGCTGACCAGGGGAAGGAGCAGTGGTGTGCACGCCGGAGGTGAACTGGGCTGTTTGCCACTGATTGGGTGCTTTAGGCATTCATATGCCGCGCATACTGGTGGTAGTTAAGCTAGTATGGTGGAAGCCCCTGCTGAGCCTTTTTGGCAAATGTTGCACCCACAGTCCGTCGGTCATCCGGTGTTCATTAAATGAACCTCCACTCCACCTTTCTGAAGATCTAGCCCTCGCCGCAAGAGCCCTCACCCGGGACTTCACTAGTTGACAGTGCGCTGATGCAACCAGCTCTGGCCCTGCCTCTCCGGCTGGCCCCACCACTTCCTCTTCCAACCTGTTCAGTCGAGACTCTTCTCTCCGTCCAAAGCACTGTGTTCACCCCCGGCCTCTCAACCCAGCTTGGGTCTGTCACCTCATCATCCTCCGCTCCTCAGTCTGCTCCCACCCTCGGACTTCCTGCCGCCCTGCACAACTTCCCCACTGTCTTACACCCGTGTCTCCCTCATCGTCGACACCTCTTTACCCTTCCACTATAACGTCAAGAAGGTCATCTCACCGCACAGACTGTGACTGGTGGAAACCTGGGCATCGGAAAATTGCTCACAGCAACCGTGAACAATTGGTTTGTGACTGTGGGAAGGGTCCAAAAACAGTTCCTCAGATTATGCCCGGTTCAAATGGCAATTTCCTGGGAGGGGGCAGACTGGGGGGGAGGAGGCTGAGGTTCAGGACTGGAGGAGTGGGGATTTCGTGACATGGGTTTTTGGACCTGCGTGGAAGACTGACTGGGGTGGACAAATGTGCTCGAAGCATTGTCAGCACCACGACATCACCTGTTCGCCTGTTCTGGCCTCAACAGTGCTCTACCACGAGTCCCAGTCACTCAGACATGAACGCTATGAGTGTAGCTCTGCGGCGTTCCCTGCTCCCTCATCATCAGTGGTGTCTCTCACCCCCGCCCGGACCACGGCCCTGACCCCTGCAATAGTGGACGCCCACGTCCCCGCCCCGTCCTCTACCCCTAGCCCCTGGGTTAAACATTTTTAAAATGAGAGTTTAACTTTTTTTTTTTTTTTTTTACTTTTTTTTTTTTTTTTGTGTGTTTTTTTTTGTGTTTTTTTGTTTTTTTTGTGGTTTTGTTTTGTTTTGATTTTTTAGAACCAAACAATCCTATCCTAAGATCCTATTGCTATTGCTATTTTCTAGCCAAGTATTACAGTATATTACTAAGCTGGGGGATGTATATGGGGTACAGTATATTACTAAGCTGGGGGATGTATATGGGATACATATATTACTAAGCTGGGGGGCTGTATATGGGATACAGTATATTACTAAGCTGGGGGCTATATATGGGATACAGTATATTACTAAGCTGGGGGATGTATATGGGATACAGTATATTACTAAGCTGGGGGCTGTATATGGGATACAGTATATGACTAAGCTGGGGGGCTGTATATGGGATACAGTATATTACTAAGCTGGGGGGCTGTATATGGGATACAGTATATTACTAAGCTGGGGGGCTGTACATGGGATACAGTATATTATTAAGATGTGGGCTGTATATGGGATACAGTATATTACTAAGCTGGGAGGGGGCTGTATATGGGATACAGTATATTACTCAGCTGGGGGATGTATATGGGGTACAGTATATTACTAAGCTGGGAGGATGTATATGGGATACAGTATATTACTAAGCTGGGGAGCTGTATATGGGATACAGTATATTACTAAGCTGGGGGATGTATATAGGATGTATATTAGGGGGTGCTATATATTCACATTGGTCAGGGTTGCACTGTATGTAAAATCATGTAACATAATATAGGATACGTGTATGGACACACAGGTGCCTGCTTTTTATACCACACCGGCTCTGCTTACACCTCTTGATACCGTGTGTGACTCACCTTGCCATGGCATATTTCTTATCCATTAGAAAGTAACATAGAAACTTTCCTTAGCAGGATTGTATAACTATTCCTTACAACAAACCATATCAATTATTTTCTGAAAGTGGAATAACCCCTTTAGAGTACAGTTCTGTTTGTGCTGTGTTAGGTGGCTGGAAACTTTGGTAAGTAAGTCCAGTCACTTCATTTTCATCCGTTCCTAAAGCAAAACAAATGTACTCATACGAGCTAAATTTGGAAATTTACATTTTCAAGAGCCGAAAGGGAGCACAACCACACTGTAAGTAGTGATCAATCTCTGTAAAGCAATTAGGAATCTGTTTGTCTGTATAAACACTGAGAATATTCTTAAAAAAATTATGATTTCTTTATTATTCATTGAATGTAAAGTAATCCCCTGCGCTGTCAATTGATGACTTAACGGAGCAGATGGTTATGTTGCACAAAAACAACTAATTTGCAGAGAGCAAGAGAATATTGTGTGAAACAATTTATCATTGAAACACCAAAATTTTAGTGTTAATTAAGAATCCTGGATTTGTGGATGTATGAGTTATGATTTTCAGGCACATTTTATTGTACTACTCTGAACCCGATAAGATCGCCCACCGTGTCTGTGTTACTCTGGAACAGATAAAAAATCTCATTAATGATGACATCCAATTCTTTAAATACTGTAAGTACAGCAAGATCTGTAGAATTTGCCTTTATGTTTATGATGTTACAAAAATCTGAGAAACATAACGGTAAGCCTTGACTAAGATACATTGAATCAGGGTCGGATTGGCCCACCAGTGTCAGTGGACGAATCGGGGGTCCCCAACACCAGTTGATCTATCTGCCGCCGCTTTGGCAACCACCCCGCCCCCTTTTAAACCTTAGGGCTCTTGGGAATCAGTAAAGCCAATTTCGGCAAAGAGGTGGATCCTTTAAGAAAAATAGATATTTTTCATAAAACGTCTGAGAACAGAACTGTTCTAGTTTGGCTGTGGCACACAATAAGAGCTCAGCTTTGTTTTTGTAAAAAGCCATTGAAAATGCTGTCTCAGTCCCTTCTGATAAATCTTCCTTATCTGTTGCATTGCATTTTTAACACCCTTCTGACCAGCCTCAAAAGGCTTTAAGAAATGGGCATTTAACCCCGAGTTATTGAGAAGGACTTTGACTGCCCGACAGGTGATGTTGGATGTTTTAAGTGGGTATTAGATGCTGTCTTCAAACAATTAAAATGTAAATGTAAGCACATCCAACGTGAAGGTAAAGTGAGCCTTGCTGTAATTTTCCTGAGATTTGTGCTCGCTAGAACATTATTTTCACAAAAAGATGTATAAATAATCTATATCACTTCATTCACTGGTCTTATATTGTTTGTACATTCTCCTTTCCAACATGGCTTGCGTCCAGCAATATTTTCCTTTTATTTTGCAATATGAATAGTAACATGGCTTGTGTGATTTCCTGAGTTAAGGTAATATGCCCATGCTGTGACTTGATGGAAAATGCTTGTCTTTATATAAAGGGTGATTGCAACGGGAGATTAGTTGGAGTTTTTGTACCATAAATTGATACAATGTGGGAGATCCACAAGTTAGAACAATGAACTAAAATCTTTCCAGAATTGTAAGTTATTTATGAATGTTTACTTTGTGCCGTGAATTGACTTTCTGCGCCTTTGTTATTGAATTTAATTGGAGACTACATTCGAAAATTGTTGAAATAGTGATTTCACGAACAATTGTTGTCAGTGTTCTAAGAGGCTCATAGACAATGAGAATTATAAACTTATTAATATTGTCATTATAATTTCAAGTCTAAAGAGTCATCTTCACAACTTTTTTTTCTACTGGCTTTGGTGATTCATCTTTCGCCAGAAAGAGTAGTGTATTCACTAAACCCAAATATAAAAAACTGTTATCCATTTGGGTGTTCCTTCTTGTAAATGCCACTGCAAAGTTAAATTGCAATGGTCGCCCACAACGGACCACCATTTTGGAAAGTGATCCTTGCTGCGCAATGGCTGTCATTGGGGGCAAAGGCCCACCCCCTAAATGGGTGGCACAATGCCAATTTAAATGCTGCTGGCACTCTTCCTTGCTTGTTGTTTAAACATTTAAAGGGTGTTTCCGGACATATAACGTCTGATACAAAACCCCTGCATTCTATAGATACATGAATATACACAAACTCAATGTCATTAGTCCAATGGACCAATATTTTGCTTTTATATTCACAACTGTTATGGGCCTCTCTAAAGTAGGTGGTTATCATCCAAGATGCATCCACTGGAAATACAAAGTTCCATGATCCTTTAGTTTTTTAGTAACTCCTCCTACCCTATTCCTCTGCTCCCAGTGATGTATTACACAGACTTTCTTGCTCTGTACCATACATATGAGTGTGTATACTGCCATCCCTGCAACTCATCTAACACTGGCCATTCTGGATGCACTACACACCAAAGTAGTCCTGATCACATACCTGTCCCAGGAGGGGCAGGCATGTGATGTGACATTGCTTACCAGCATCCACTCTTCTGTCCTGTGTCTGCTCGTGGAGGAAAATCAACAGACGATCTACGGGGCCAGTACTTTTAATGTCTGCATTACAGTGTATGTCAACAGCATTTGTTCTGGCTAAAGGAGCACATTTTAATAACAACTAATTACATATAAAAGCTTAATCTTTTAAGTACACCCTTGTAGATGAATTATGCTGATTCCGTATAGCCTTTACTACCCGATCAGGCCAGCTTTTTTAAATTGGTCCACTCTCACAAGTCAAAGGTCACGACTGGAAAAGCGCCTAACGTTTGTTAGGTGGGCCTTACACAGGGGTTCCCAACTTTTCGCCGATTGGGGGTCCGTTCACTGTCCCCCCTCACCTTTGAGGCTGGACTGAGTATAAAAATAAATAGCGTTAACATGTGACCCGCATTCAAATACAAACTGGTCACCCCCCTCTAAAGTAATTATTATATCACTGCACACCCTTGTGAACTATTTTATATATTGGCCCAATTAATTAATTAATTGGGCCAATTAATTATTAACTATACTGGGACCCACCTCCTCCCTTAATTATTTTAATATGCCTCTCCCTCCCCGGCTTAATTCCTATACTGCCCCTCATATTAATTATTTCCTAATGCTGACCACCAATTATTATTATGTCCTATCTATCCCCTCACTATTAATTATTTCCTATGCTGGCCCTCCACCATTGAATTAATTCCTATGCTTGCCCCCCATTAACTTATTTCCTATGCTGCCTCTCCCCACCATTATTTCACTATGGCTGCCACGCCCACCCATTAATTTTCTCTATTCTGCCCCCACCCATTATTTACTTTCCTATGCTGCCCCCCCACATTAATTATTTTCATATGCTGGCCCTCCACCATATATTTCTAACGCTGCCCCTCCACCATTAATTATTCAATATGCTTCTAGCTCTACACATTAATTATTTTCTATGCTGCCCCCAACCATTATTGTTTCCCTATGCTTCCCCAACAACCCATTTAATTGTTCATATGCTGCCCCTCACAAGTTATATTTCCTATGCTGCCCCCTCATAATTAATTATTTCCTATACCTGCCCTGGAGGTACGAGGTTCCTACTCGACTGTCGAAGCCGCGTGGTCCCGGTAGTTTGGGAACCCTGGCCTTAAAGATACACCTTTCCAGTTATAGATATTACACAAACATGATGGCTTATAACAAGTGTCTTGTCATAATAGTGTCCTTAATTCTGAAAAAAGTGCGCTGAATTATCTCATACAGTATGTAGCACTCATAACTTAGTCCTCCCCAAAGGCCTATACGATTGTGGACGGCAGTGGGACTGGGGACCACGCTGTCACCGTTTAATTTCTTTTTCGTTCCTCATCATTCCTTCAACAAGTAGAAGGTCGGGCCCTGGCTATCTAATATTGGTGTTTATGTGAAACCATGCAAAATGTACAAGTACCACATGCTTTACTTTAAAAACATGCCAAAAACGTGGGTGCCCTTCCCAGAAACACAATCAACCAAAATGGCAGCCCTCAGTGCCTTCTGCACATGAATGATGTTTTTTGTTTAAATCTAACAGCAGAACACGTCCCCTATTCCGTATATTTTTCTACTTTTTGTCGGCAGTAGTGGGGATCACCTTTTAGGGGGAAGGGCCCGTGAGAATCTTGTCCTGGGGCCGCAGATGACTTTAGTTCTTCCACTATCCCACATGTGAAGTGCCAATAGAGCCAAAGATGTGGCTTGTTCATGTGAAATACCGCGCAGATCATGTAATCAGCATCAATTTGGAATTAGGACTGCTAAATTCATAGAGCATGATAGCTCCAGTGTTACTATAGTATAACTGTTTAAATACAGCATCTCAAGGCACCATATATGTTTATAATTCCTGCACAAAGGTGTCCACAGCCTTAAGTGTTCCCTTAAATAGCATACATTGTTCGTTATGCCAGAAAGACAACAACATCTCACCTTACAAAACCAATGTGGGGGCAAAACGTGGGCACACTCATTTAATATAATGCAATGCAAACTGCAACTGCAAATCAAACATATTATACTACTTTGTGGTCATGAAACCCTGGTTAGTCTTGGTTTTCATTCACAAAACCCAAACATGTTCTATAGAAATTTCTAAACAAGGACTTTAATGCTTTTATTATCTGGAATATAAAGTACTCAGATAAAAAATGGTAACAAGCGAAAGATGGGTAAGATTACCGGCTATAAGGTCCCCTCCAGTTAGCGAACCGACGTTGATATCGCTGGGCAGGGATCCCAACTTTCGAACCACCATCTCAGATTCTAACCGACTAATCCTGAGCCATCTTTTTCACCCAACCTGTTAAAAACTTTACTGAGTATAAGCCTAAGTGGAAAATGGAGCCGCTCACAATTTAATCAAATGCAACACAGCCCCTCAGTAATACATTTCAGCCACAAACCCCCCCCACACGAAACAATTCTCAGCACAACCCCTCAGTAAAATAATGCCCACACACCCCCAAAGAAAATTAAATCCAGCACTGCCCCCATGGAAAATAAATGCGCCCAGCACGCCCCCTTAAAAATAATAAATCTAGTACATTACCCTCCCGCGTTCCCCGTCAGTACTATTCTCCGCACTTCTATTCCCGGCTTCTCTTACCATCGGCTTACATTGCGAGCGCCAGTGGCATACAGTTTTGCCGGTCCCTGCACTGCTCAAGCTGAGTAGAGATTTTTCACAGTCAAAAATTGTGCTGAAACATTGTCATATATATGGGTATGTATTTGCAATAAAGTTTTCCAATTTATGTAAAATATACTTTTTGTTTTGTGTAAAACATAGTCACATAATAGGAATATTACTAATTAATTGATGTTTTATATTGAGAAATTAAATGTTTAATAACCCTTGAGTACCTTTTATAGCTTTTTACACTGATAAGTGAAGTACATTCATGGAGAAGCATGATGATAACTGCGGGTCTGGAGCAGACCATTCTTCATCATGCTACAATACTTACGTAATCTCATTTAATCAATGAGAAAAGTAAAGAGCAAACAGAAAATCGTATACACAGAATATTCCTGGGAGAAAAGAATGACCTGATTATTTTGCATCAGTTGTACTATTTTTACAAATAACACTTAAACATATAGGCAGAAAAAACCTTCAGCTACCCACATAACTAAATACATCAGTCCTGTCCGCACCAATAATGAGGTAAAACAGATGTTACGAGTGGGACTGCCGCTTTCTGCACTTAACGCAGGCCCTCTTTCTATCTCTATATCTCTTAATCCTGGATTGTTTTTCATGGTTTTATTTCTAGACCATATTCTTGTACTTTTTCAAAATCTTTCAGATGTGTTTACAGATTCTGATCTATGTATTTATTTACCTCTACCTATCATCTTCCTGCTATCAATATAAATGATCATCTCGATTTCAGCCCATTCATTTATTTCTGCACTGTAAACACCGTAAGGACTTTTCAGTAAAAATACAGATAATGTAAAGTTTTTTATATATTTCTACCAAGAAGTTAAAAAAATTAATCAATAAGTTTCATGTACCACCAGTAGGTTCCCATTGGAATCTACAAAGAAGCTCTTATTGCATTTTCTCGTAAAGTAACAGGTTTTTGTAGTCTGCAGGAACTGCGTGATGCCTCTGAAAAAGATCATATAAAAACATGCTAATAAGCTGAGGCACCCTTGGCCTATTTCGACCATAGCCCCTCTTGGCCTAACACTTATTAAATAATGCTGACTCTCTCGAGTTGAGTCTGGCCCTAGGAAGATACTATACTCGATAAGCACGCCAAGATGTAAAAATGGTGGTACAGGTTGACATTTGGTCCTAAAAAAAAAACTACAAATGGAAAAAAACCTTTCTAACATGTTTTTGCGCAATGCCTGCTCATGCATATGTAAAGGAGGGGTGGGGGTGGAGGGAAGAGACTGACACAGGCACACTCAGTGTAACAGATGCGTTAGTAGGGAGTCGATGTATTGTAATTAAGCTATATAAAAACTACTGCAGATACTATTCAGATACTGACAAAAATAAAAAATTCTGACATTTTCACTGTCCTAAATCAGCCACTCATAGGCTATGGGACACGGTCACCAGCTAACAATCTGGCCACCACAGTATGATAAGACAAGCCGACCACCTGGGACCATGAGTCCCACCTAAGTGCACTGGTCTTACTGCGGCTGGTTGCCCGGTCATTCCACAGGCAACTATCTGCGTATGGCACCAGGTCGTACAAACACATAGGCAGTCTGTGGTCGACCGCAGATGTCATTGCAGAGCGGCAATGATGCGAGGTTAGGGATGGCGCAAGTAGGTCAAGAAGGCTGGCAGCATAAGGCAAGGTCACGTCATGGGTCCGTCGGCACAACAGAGTCAACAGAACCAGAATCACAAAGGGAAGCTTCTTTATGGCATATAGCTCAAGATCGGCATGGGGTTGCTGGGAGAATCCCGGCTTATAAGAAACCTGGAGTGTCAGCATCCAATTTCGTGGTGTGCTTGACCATTTAATCTTGAGTGCTGTCACGTGTCACGCCCTAGGAAGCGGGGATGTCACATGCTGGCCTGCCGGGGAGGTGTCAGGAAGTGGAGTAGTGTATTGAGCTAGGACAAGGGCCTGCCATCAACGGGAGGTGGGCACAGCTTGTGCCTGCGATCTGAGACATGGATCGTGACAGTACCCCTCTCTTCGGCATCCCCCTCTTCTTTCTTGAATAAATCTTGGGAGGAGAACTAACGGTCGAGAATGATTTTTCATGCCCCAGATCCCTCTTCTTACTGTGACCCTTTGTGATAGTCTCATGGCAATGACTGAGGACGCCATTCCTGGTCACTGCAAAAAAAGCTCCACCAGCCGAGAGAGGATTTGCGTATGACGCCCTCTCTAGGTTTCTCTTAATATACTCTGAAATAGCAGCAGTCCTCTGGAATTGAAAGAGTATACACACCCTCTGGGAGTGCGGGCACCCGGCAGTGGTGCACGATATTATTTTTGACATAAATACAATTTCTTTGTCAGTAAAAAGTTGTAATTAAATCATCAAAAAGCTTGAATGGATTGGAATGGAATAAAAAAACCTAACTTGGTCCCTTGAACATGTGGGCCATGCTTCTTAAATAACTGGATTCTATTACATACATTCTACCTGCTTCAGTAGTATTTTCAAATTGTGGTAACACTTATCCTCTATGAACCTGATCTGTCTGTTTTTCTTAAAGCATTTCCATTTGAGGGGTTTGTCTTGACTCTGTAACAGAGCATGGCTATTGGTAATAATATTAGCCTTGGAATGGAGCAGCTCCGCCCAAGTGTTATTACAGATATGAAATCAAGGACACACAGTCTTTTATTGTGTCCAAGGATTTTCTATGCTCTGGTTGGTCAAGAATTGTTGCATTTGACATGGTCTTGTACAGATAAGGGAATGTACCACCAGAGATTGTTTTAACTGATTAAGAGCCAATACACAGTTGAGAATAAGAGAAAATAATCACATTTTGTTTGTTAATCTTCAATCAGAGTTTATGGGGACTGTTAGTCGTCTCTTCTGGCTCTAGTAATACCCTCATGGCCATCCAGAATGGCCTGGGGCGAACTTATTGAGGTATATCGTTTTCTCTCAAAAGAGGAATAGATAAACTGTTTCCATCATCCACTATTAGTAGTGATGTAACATGGAATATTGGGTTTAATGTCAGTCCTATGTATTAAATGAGATGAATCGCTGTAGTTTAATCAAGTGTCTATCACACTGCATTTTTTTTTACACTAGTGTTCAGATGAAATTGCTGATAGTAAGTGACATGGTTTCATTCTAATTCCCTACAAATATGTTTAACATTATAATAGAACTGGTAGACGTCTGTGCCTATTCTGCTTCAACGTCCATCCTCTCCCTGCCCATACAGGAGAAAATTGCTGCTGACTGTGATTTTGCATTAGTTTTGCATTTTGTCATCACTACTGTGTCCCCTGCACAAGCCTTACTTCACTCCTGCTCGCTTCAATTGATTTCCTTCAACACCACACTGTCTCCTGTTGACTTTCTTTCTAGACTGCAGACAGTTCTTTACTGTGATGGACAGTATCCGTCCTTCACACACAGTTCCTTCACTGAGCTCTGGGTTTAGCTGATGTCAGGATCCCATCCTAACATCTTTTGGACCAGGACTTATAATATGAATAAGAGAATTGTTTGCCCACTTCCCTGGCTTTCTATAAGCTTGCTAGTATTCTGTACTTCTGTTTTTTTGATCTTTTGTGAACCCTGCTTGTCTTCTGAACAACAGTGGGTCTTTTTGATTCTGCCACTCTATTTATACTACGTTATTCTGGTTGGCTGTTGCCCTGTTTTTTGTCTGTGTTTTTGTCACTTTTGGACATGGAAGGGATGGCGACCAGTTGTCACCTACTGTCTAAGGTAGGATGCAAGCTGGTAAAGACCGTTAAAGGGCTCAATGGTGTCTTCCCTTTCTTTCTCCTAACAGGCAACACAACACAAAGATTATGGAAAGAGATCGTTGGTTCTCTTTAATAAGTTTAATATTAACGTTTTCTAATGAATTATCTTCAATCTGTACTAAAGGCTATGTATCAGCTTTTCTGTATAGACATCCTATCTGCCAAGCCTTAAGGGTTCAACCTCACATTTATCAACAAGAAAAATAAAATTCACAGTAATTAACAGGGGTCAGACCCTGCCATTTGCTGGAGACAGTTGAATCATTATAGATATAAGTGTATATTCATCACACTGCATTATTTATGTGCATGTAATTCCCTACACATTCTTTTATGATCATTCACGTTTGAATATATATTTCATGCAGCTCCGCACTCTGATTAGTTAAAGTTTCTTTGTGATTTCATCGCTTATTAACAAGCTTGTTCTGATACGAAAATATTGAACCATTAAAAAAGACAGTGATTTGCTTTTAATATGACAAACAACCAACAGGATATGCTTGTTTCATCAATCAGTATGCACCAAAATGAATAACATTTAACATTTATAAAATCTGTAAGACATTTTTTATAATGGACATTATCAATCAAATTCTCTTGCTGTGTTTTGGATTTTTGTAACAACATAATTAAACTAATAATTGATACATATAGCAACATATAATCCTGTACTAACACACAACCAAGTTTTTTTTGTATCCTGTAAAAAATGACTCCTAACCACAGTCAACGTTATGTAACTGGTAACTGTCCCACATCATAAGGACAGTGCAGGCACTGGTGATACCTAAAATCAAGCAAAGAGTCTCCGGCACTGTGAGTTAAACTTTAAGATTTTTTGAAATGAATTAAAATGCCATGTCAGCTACCCAGATGGCACCACTGATGTTTCAAGTGTAACGTTGCCCTTAATCTTAGCATTGGAGGATGTTTTGAATGGCAGAGGTACTTAGCCTTCAACTCATGTCTCTTTAAATAGCAAACAGTCTTAAAACCGATGGTTGTCCTTGAGAGGGGGACATAAGTAATATTTTTAAAACCTAATTTACCAATTTACCACAGTAAACCCATTTGTTTATTTAAGTGAGACAACCCCTTTGAAAGGCGATTTATCCCTAACTGGCCAAATCACATGGCCTGCATTAGATTTTGCTACACAACGAATTATGTTCTCAAATATAATTACTATAACTGGAGTGTTTTGTAAAGGAAATAGCTTTACAAATGGTGTAGTTGAATTATGTCCAATTTCGCAAAACAATAGTGAAATTAATATACAATGGTAACAACAATGTGAAACAAAGGCCATCTATTAGTATTATTGGATTGCCCTAAGTGTACTCTCACTACTTTCTGGAAGTTAAAGGGACTAAGAAAATACCTGCTGAAGAGAATGGAACCAAATCACCAGATACACTTGTTTGGTCCATAGTTGTCCACCAATTTACAATGTTCGACCCTGTAACTGACTGTGAAGTACCATTTGCATTACCATTTTCCAAAAAATATCTACTAGTTTGTACCAACGTATATGATGTGCTATGGTCTGAATAGATAGCATTCAGTTTCAGACCATGGCTTTATAACATGGAATTGTGCAATTAGATTGAGTAAGTGTTGACATGCTACTAATTTGCAGTCTAATACCAGATTATGGGGCTTATTTACTAATGGGTCTGCTGACGCACTTTCACTGGAACTTCCACTTTTTGGGATCGACACAGCTGTGACAGGTATTTTACAGGGGGATTTGTGTCGCCAACGATTGGTTTTGGCGCAGCTGCGCAGCTGGCTTTCATGCAACAAAAAGGGGGGGTGTCATCCGTCGGCGATTCTGACTGATCGGACGAAGTGCGGGATTGTACTTCAAATTGTGTCACAATACAAACCACTTACATGAACCAGGAAGAGAAAGGTGGCACTCTGTGTCGGCCTGATAAGGAAAGCGCACTGTGGATATTGGGCCGCACGATCTTGTGAATCGCTGTCATAGTGCATTCATCGTCAGACACTAATCACTTCTGTGAATCTCCTCGGACCGGGTAAATTAATGTGCCCCAATGTCTTATAGACCCTACTTGTAGACATGACCTGAGACAGCAAAGCGCTTCCCAAAACCTGTGTGCAAAACAAGCTGAAATCCTTCAATTGTCTAAAATATCTTTGTTGCTGTACAGTTTAATATTCGCTATTACTGGATTTCAGGAACCCACATCTCCAAACAAACCCCAAGTGACAATTTTAAACGGCACTAACAGCAGCGTAGGTAAGCTGCTATTTTAGATAGGAGGTAGCCATGGATAATAAATATATTATATAGAGTCTACGGGTCAAATTTAACTTACTCTTGGTTCTTGCGATTCCTCGTCCAGGACGGTCCGTATCGAAGATGAAGTCTGGGCCATTCCAAGTAGCTTGCGCCCAAGTTCTTGCATCTTCGTCTTCCCCCCTCCCGCCAGGTCCGCCGGAGTTCACCTTCTTCTTCCTGGTGGCTTGTAATTGCTGTCTTGCAACACAATTTTGAACATTTAAATCCTTGCGCGTTGTCCTGATCCGCGGTTTGTCCACAGCCTCCCCTCGAAATCATTGGGAAATCGCCGATAAATGTGCTCCAGTGGTCCCTTATAGATGGCCCCTATAATGGTTTATCATGCACGATTGTGATGGTAGATTTCCTTTAAAGGTTTTTATGCTTTAATTAATTTATCCAACTTTTCACAGTATAGGGATAATATTATGATCAAAGGGCAGTGGCCATTTTTGCTGATATTCCCCTCACAATCAGCAGTTGAAAATTGGCAATTCCCCCTGATATCTGCTGTACACCAGGAGTTTTGGTTTTGTCTGCGTAAGTTGTAGTCAGAAGTCCCATAGACAAATCAATGGAGCACAGAACGTGAGCTCAAATCCCTGTGCCCCATTGAATTCATAGACTTCTGGAAAGTTAAAGGATTATGATAACCTGGAACTGTTAGCATCAATGAGGACAGTGCCCAACTGCCATGAGGCGAGATGAAAATCTCCCATCAGGCGGCAAATGCGGGTCCTCTAAAGGGGCGGCGAAATTCGGCTCTAAGTGGGTTCGTTTCGGGCGTCCTTAACGACCAATCCCATCATCATAAATTAATCGCGCCTTCTCTTTACGACCACAGGCGTCGATTTATATGCGGTAGTCGACGCAGCGCGCCTTTCCGGCAGCTGCTTCGCTCCGTTTCTAATCAGTGACACGGCGTCATTACGTTACGGCGCCTTTCACTGTGTCGCGACGCGGCTCACAGGAGCCGCGTGAGACGGGACCCCCGCGCGCCGATGGACGCTGCATGCAGTGAGTGTTTTATTATTTTAATGTACTGTCATTTATTTTATGTGGGGGATTTATATGTGGCCATAATTTGATGTTGACTGGGGGGGGCATACATTACATGGGGCCAGTATTGTTTACATCTTGGTGGTTACTCGTATATATGTATTGGGCAATGGGGGGGCCAAATGTGGTGGGGGGGAGGTGGGGGGTGTGTATATTTTCTATGGGGCCGATACATTTAAACTGGGGCGGTGGGAGGGGGGTGCTCTATATATTATATGGGGCCAGAATAATGTTATACTGGTGGGCTGTATATATTGTATTATTCTTTTCCTGGGGGGGGGGGGGAGTTATATATTATATGGGTCCGATTCAGCTGGGGGGCTGTATATGGGGTACAGTAATTACCTAAGCTGAGGGTGGCTTATATAATCGGTACAGCGTATATTACTAAGTCTGGGGTGCTGTATAGGATACAGTATATTCTAAGCTGGGGATTTAAATATGGGGACATATATTACTAGCTGGGGGGCTGTATATGGGCTACAGTTATATTTAAAACCTAGCTGGGGGATATATGGGATCAGTATATTACTAAGCGGGGGGCTGTATATGGGATAAGTATTTACTACGCGGGGGATGTTAATGGATACAGTATTACTAACTGGGGGATGTATATGGATACAGTATATTCTACAGCTGGTGGGCTGTATATGGGATACAGTATATTAAACTGCAAGGCTGGGGGGCTGTATATGGGATACAGTTATATTACTAGTTCTGGGGGGCTGTATATGGATACAGTATATTAGCTAACTTGGGGGATTTATATGGATCAGTATATTACTAAGCTGGGGGGCTGATATTGGGTACCAGTATATACTGCTGGGGCTGTTATGAGATACATATATTGCTAAAGCTGGGGGCTGTATTGGGGATACAGATATATTACTAATGCTGGGGGCTCTATGGATACTATGGGATACGGGGCTAAGATACATATACTAAGCTGGGGGCTGTTATATGGGATACAGTATATTAGCTAGCTGGGGGGCTGTATATGGGATACAGTATATTAGCTAAGACTGGGGGGGCTGTATATGTGGTACCAGAAGAAATATTTACTAATCTGGGGGTGCTGTCTATGGGATACATATATTACTATGCTGGGGGCTGTATATGGGATACAGTATTTACTAGCTGGGGGGCTTTGGAAGTTTATCGAGTTGGGTGACTACTTGGGTCATATTACTAACTGCGGGGTTTATTTGGGATACAGTATATACTAAGCTGGGGTCTGTATATGGATACGTTATATTACTAAGGTCTGGGGGATTTTATGGGATATCATATATTACCTAAGTTGGGGATTTTATATGGGATACAAGTATATTACTAAGATTGGAGGCTGTATATGGGGTACAGTATTACTAAGCTGTGGGCTGTATATGGGTTAGCAGTATAATTACTACAGCTGGGGGATTTATGGGAAATATAATGAGCTGTAGGACAGTATATTACTAGCTGGGGGATTTATTGTGGATCAGTATATTACTAACTGGGGGATGTATTGGTACAGTAATTTACTAAGCTGGGGGATTGGGTCTATCCCGTTTTGGGTATTATGGGATCAGTATATTCTAAGGCTGGGGTGTATATATAATACAGTTATATTACCTAAGCTGGGGGGCTTGATATGGGATACAGTATATTACTAGCTGGGGGCTGGGGGCTGTATATTAGGGTGTGCATATATTCACATTGGTCAGGGTGCACTGTTGTAAAATCATGTACACTAATACCGGTGGGTGATATATTATTATAGGATACACAGGATTACTTTTGCATAATTTAAACTAATGTTATGGGGTACTGTTAGTAATTAGGGGGGGGGGGGAACGGTGTTGATATTGATTGGCCTGCTGTGTATGGCTAATTCCAAGTATAATATATATATATAAGAAGGGATGTTTTTATATGTG